>CM076574.1:101910029-102216287 GCA_034641835.2 Pinus albicaulis | reverse complement strand
AAACCACCAGTCCTGGGCCTCACCATCCAGATGCAATGTTGCCACCTTAATGGCCTCTGACTGCGACATCTGGTTAAGCTGGAAATAGATGTCCAACTTCTCCACCCAAGACTTTGCCGAACTGTTTGATGAACCATCAAACGTGGGCAAATGAAATCTGCTAGCTGTGCGGTGGTAGTCTCCATCATGATGATGCTGGTGCCCCCGGTGATGATCGCGGGGTCTACTGTCCCGTTGGAGCTGGACAAAGTCTCTGAACGAGAGAGCCTCCATGAACTCTTGCCCGTATGCCTGGTACTCTGCAAAATAGTCACCCATGTGGCCCGGCTCCGGCTCTCGCTGTGCTGCTGCCCCTGCGTCTTCTGCTAGGAAGGTAGGCATGGTGGATCGCGTGGGTGCTGGAATATCCCTCTGTGCTCCCCTCTGTGCTCCTGCCCCTGTGTCCTCTGCTAAGAATGTGGGCATAGTGGATCGCGTGGGTGCATGCGATGCCATGATGGGGATAGCATCACGCACCGACACATGATGCGACGTACCCGACCCCTCACCGATCTGAAAACCCCTGGGGGGTTCCCGCTGCTTGACCTCTAACGCCGTGAGTCTCTGTGTCACCTCCTGCATGTGTTGGAGGAGTGCCTCTCTAAATCTCCTCGAGTCCTCCTCGTCTGCCATAGGACCCCTCTGTTCTGTGTACCCCAGAGGCTGCTCCTGCTCTGAATCTGTCTCAGGCGGCTCCTGATCGGAATCCGTCACAGGCTCCCCCTCTCCGTAGGGGTTCTCCCACCTACTCTCAACGCCTCTGTATCTCCTTCTCCTATAACCGATGTAGGGTTTATCCCCGGGCGTCATAGACTGCTAGCTCCACAGGCTAAGCCAGAACTATGCTCTGATACCACTGTAATATCCCCAACGGGAAATAGACAGTAATACACAGCAATACAAACATGCAACTATATAGGAAAAATGCCGGAAATAGAATATAGAGCAAGTACACATAAAAATACCAGAACGCTAAGCCATTTTATTAATCTGAGAATATATATATGGGTACAATAGATAATCAGAATGAGTGCACCTATCCTTGCACAAGGCAAGTGAAGACCCTCTCAGAATAGGGAATGGCTGCTATAGAGACTGCGTCCCAGCTACTGGAGAAATCTGCCGTAGAATGCTGCTGCTGCAATGAACTGGAACTAGGGGCTGATCCCCTCACCGGAATGAGCTGAAAATCGGTAGACTGCCTGTACTCACTGCTCCGGACCAAACCCAGAAACCATGAAGCAAATGGACCACCTCCGAAAAACACCCCAGAATGCCCTCCTCAAGGAAAACGCTGTCTCTCCCAAGCACAACGCAGATGCCAAAGGAAGAAGGCTGGAAAAGGGCCACAAATCCCTCTGCAAACTCTCCAACTGAAAAGACAATCCCTCCAAGCTGAAACACGCTGAAAACTCCACGAAAATCCCCCTCAACAGAGCTGCTCTAACACCAACTGCGTCCTCCCTCCAGGACTGCGCAGTCACTCAATGAGGCCCAGCTCCTCTGCAAAACGTCCACCAAAATCTCCTGCAAACCAACTGCTGAAGTTGAAGGAATACCTTGCCCGAGCAGGCACTCGAAGTCCCCCGGGGCCAAGGGCGAGATCTCCGACCGGAGACACTCAGTCGCACTAAACAGTGCTGCAGACCGACTAAACAACCGGCGTGCTCAAGTAGACAGAAGTCTAGCTCACAATATCATCAACATATCAATAATCCCAAATGGAGTGAAACTCCCACCTTTTATAGTGCTAGCTCCCCTTAAAACCCTAACTGCGTCCCCTCTCTCCATGAGCTCCTCCTATGCCTGCGCAGTTGCTTCTAGAGCCTACGTGAGGCCTCTCTCATGCAACGTGTGGACCCCCAAGGCTCTCCTTTAAGTCACAACGTTGTCCCTACTAGGAAGCACTTTATTTTATTAAAGTGAGTTGACCCCCTTTTTCTCACTTTTATTTATTAATTAGCTATAGGCGGCAAAACTATACAAAAATGAAATATTCCAATTAGCGGTGCTAATTAGGAATATTACATCTACATTCTCTATAAAGGCCTTGATATCATGCTCATCTAATAGACAAGTGAGCCTGGCCTTCCAAATCACATGGTTGGAGGCACCCTCCAACCGATCTTGCTCTCTTAGCCCATTTGCTGCCATCTCTTCTGTCTGAATAACCTCGAATTGCTCCCTCTCTCTCCCCTGCGCAGCTGCTAGGTTGGCCTACACACTTCCTGTTGGAGTTAGTAGATCTGCTCTTCGCTACTGCGGCTCAACAACTGAGAATTAGAATTCCTTGGCTCATAACTCACTGAGGAAGGGAATTCCCTCAAAAAGTGTCTTCTTCCTTTTTTCTGGCGCTTTTTTGCCCACAAAAATGCTGCACAAAACTGCGTCCCACAAAAATCTGCTCTGTGCTGAAGCTTCTGTTGTGCTGCACCCTCTATTGCTGACAAATCACGAACTGGAAATCTTACCTCTCTGTCGACTCAATCAGAGAGAGATTTTCCTCGAAAATCTTGCCCTTCTAGCTTGCACTGTGCAATCCCTTGGGGATTCAATCTGCTACCTACGCAGCTATTCGATCTCCCTCTTTCTATTCAACATTGAGTTGTTCGGATATGCTCTCTTGCTTCACCTGCACTGCTCTAATACCATGTGAAAATTCCTAACTCTCATAATCTTGTTGCAGCAAACTGATATTACTTCTCCTAATTGATAATTATGGAAGTTATTTCCTGTGTTCTACAAGTAAATACTGAAGCAAATACACTGCAACCTTCACTAATTAATCTGCGGAAATTAAATGCGGAAACAAGATCTGAGCAAGAAAATTAGACACACATTACACCGTTATTTTTGGACTAAGTCCCCTGGCTGATGGTTTATATTATTAAGCAGAAGTTTCTGAATACAACTGGATGCCCAATTCTGGCTATCCAAAGAGAATTTGCCTGACAAAGAATTAGTGAGGATTACCTCACCACTAACACTAGAGATTCGGCACTGACCCAACACTGAACTGGATATCCCCACGCTACCTCTGCGCTGCCTCTACGCAGATCTGCGTTACTTTGGGTGGGGACTGCATCACCTCATTTTGCTGGTAGTTCTGCTAGCTGGATGCTGATCTTCTGTCCCTCTGGTCTCACTTCGACACTGGATCTGACTGATCCTTAGCAAAACTTCGGATCTCCGCAAGGCTTCAACGTTGCCTCTGCGTGGCACTGCGTTGCCCAGCGTAGCTCCTACACTGCCTCTTTTATGTCCCCTTTTCTGCCTTCTTTATGATGTATTCTTGGCTCAGGAAAAGATTTTCCAACTGGAACTATCACTGCCCCTCACTACAATCGAATCAACTCGATCAAATCCTCCGGCTGCTCTGCGCTGTTCACTTGAGAAATTCGATCTCTAGACTCACTCGGTGTGTTTTCCAAATGCCTATCGAAGTCCTTATAATCTTCTCGTTGGATAACCAACGACCCAGATTAAAACATAATCAACGGCTTAGATCTTATTTACTCGATCTCCGTCTTTTTCTAGAAGTTTCACAGTCAATTCTATTAATATACTTTAATTATTTTAATATCCTAAGTTTAGACTTAGTCTCCCATTAAAAATAATTAATTATTTTTATAAAACCCCATTTGGGCGGAATTTCCCAAATTGCTTTCTGGGTATTTTGGAATACATGTGTCTAAGCCTCCCTGCAAAATTTGAGACTTAGAGCACATCCGATGCTACCAGAAATCAAGAGTGTTTTGATTTAATAAAATAGCATATAGTCATATAGTGTTACAATGATTTAAATATTATTTTATTTTTATAACATATAAGATTTAATAATAAAGTTTATGGATTTAGCTTATTTAAAACATATTTTGGGTTATATACGGGGTGTTAAACCTATGAATAAACTCAAGATATTCACTATATTTCTTAGTTAATATATATTCATTCTATTTATGAGAGTTAGGTATTTAATTAGCACCTTTGATAATTAATTCATTTATCCTATATTTAGACATTCTTCATGAGTAGTTGATATATATACTAGTGCAATGTATGTAATGCATGCATATATAGCTATGATATGCATGCCTCACATGCATGCTAATATTGCTATGCTACTCGTGATTCGACATAGGTTGTTACACAGTTTATATTTCCCCTAATTTGGTTGGATGATTTCAGTTGTAGTGAATTAAACATGAGAAATCATGGTTGGTTCAACTAACTATTGGGAATAAAAGTGAGATTATTGAGATTATCAAAGCCTATCATTAGATATGAGTGGTGTTAGCATTTTTGCAAACTTGAATATAATACCACTTGGCTCATATGATGTCCTCATTAGAATGGATGTTGGATGTGCATCATGCTATTCTAGATTGCCGAAAAAAGAGTTTTATTTGTATTGATGAAGAAGGAAAACAGAGTATAGTGAAAGGAATTTTAAGACATCTTTAAGGGAGATTTCATCCTTACAGCTAGAGAGATGTTTTTGGAAGGGATGCCAATTGTATGCAGTTGATGTGGAAGAAACCACCAAGTGCAAAAGCCCAAGGACTTTCCAATATTGCAGTTTGCAAATGTGTTTGAGGAAATACTAGGTTTACCACCAAAAGTGATATAGATTTCTCTATCGGTTTAATGCTTGGATCTGCACCAATATCTAAGATTCCATATAAAATGAATACAGTAGAATTGAAGGAGCTGCAAATGCAGTTAACAGAATTGCTACAGAAGGATTATATATGTCCAAGTATCTCACCTTGGAGAGCTATAGTACTCCTTGTAAAGAAGAAAGATGGAACTTTGAGGCTTGTGTATTGATTTTAGATAGTTGAACAAGGTTATTTTGAGAAACAAATATCCTCCACCTAGAATCAGTGACCTCTTTGATCAGCTCAGAGAAGCAACAATCTTCTCAATTACAGATTTGAGATTAGGCTACCAGTTGCTATGGATAAAGGAGGAAAACATCAACAAAAGAACGTTTGGAACTAGTTATCGACAACATGAATTTGTAGTGGCGCATTTGGATTGACAAATGCACTGGCTACTTTCATGCCCTTAAAGAATGGAATATTTAGAAATTACTTGGATAAGTTTATTGTTGTATTTCTCGATAACATTTTTATTTATTCCAAGTCAGAGGAAGAGCATGAACATTACTTGAGCTTGGTACTACAAGTGCTAAGAGAGCATCGGTTGTATGCTAAGTTAAGTAAGTGTTCTTTTTATTAGAGGCAAATCCATTACTTGGGACATATATTTTCTAAGGAAGGAATTGTAATGGATTTAGAGAAAATTGAAGCTATTAGAGAATTGTCAACACCTAAGAACATGACAGAGTTAAGGTCATTCATGGGGCTTGTTGGATACTACAAAAGATATATACAAGGATTCTCCAATTTTGCTCATCCCATTACATTTTTACAAGGGGATTAAATTTGAATAGGAAGTAAGCTGTGAAGAAAGTTTCTAGCTAGTAAAATAATTGCTTACTAGTGCTTACATTCTCAAGATTGCTGATCCAAATGAAGATTTTGGGGCATGTACAGAGGCTTGCGAAAAGAGACTTGGTGGAGTTTTTACCCAGTGTAGTTGTGTGACTTGTTATGAATCCTGAAATGTCAAAGAGCATGAAAAGAATTATCCTACATATGACTTAGAGCTTGCTGCCATAGTTCATGCACTAAAATGTGCAGACTTACTTAATAGGGAGGAAATTTGAGTTGAGGATAGACCACAATGGTCTGAAATATTTATTTGATTAACAAACATTAAATACCAGGCAAATTGTGTGGTCGGAATTTCTTAGTTAATATGACTTTAATATTAAAAATATCATAGGAAAAGAGAACAAGGTTGTTGATGCACTCAGCAGAAGAATACATGCAATGCATGTTACAGCCATTAAAATGTGCAAACTAGATTTGAGAAACAGAATTTTGGAAGCTGTTATTTCAAATGAACATTAGCTATAGGTAAATGAAGGATTGCAATAGGAAGTGTTACAACCAAAATATAAAAAGTACAAGTTGGAAGAATATTGAATTCTTATGTATAAAAATAGAATGTATGTTCCTAATTCTTGTGAATTAAGGAAGTTGATGCTAAAAGAAATGCATAACGTTCCATATGTTGGACATTTTGGTTTCCAAAAGACAATTGATTAGCAAGACGCCAATACTTTTAACCATGAATGAAAAAGGAAGCCCCTGATTATACAACAAAGTGTATGAATTCCAAGGAGTAAAGGCTGAATATAGAGATCTAGCAGGTTTTCTACAGTCATTGCCAATTCTAGAGTAGAAATGGGAAGTGGTAACTATTGATTTTATTACTAAGATGCCAAAGATGACAAGACAACATGATTCAATAATGGTAGTGGTGGACAAATTAACAAAAGCTGCTCACTTTATTCTGGTCAAATTGAATCATACAACAGCTAATATTGCAGAAATTTATATGAAGGATATTTCTAGGTTGCATGGAGTACCTAAGCGAATTGTTTCAGAGAGAGATCCAAAGATACTTCAAACTTTTGGAAGGGATTATTCAAAGATTTTGGTGCAAATTTGATTTTTTAGCATAGTCTATCATCCACAAACAGACAAACATAGAGAATTAACCAAGTGATTGAAGACATGCTAAGAATGTATGTGATGGATAAGCCATCCAAGTGGGAAGACTACTTGCATTTAGTTAAATTTGCCTACAATAATGTGTATCAAGTTTCACTAAAGATGAGTCCATTTGAAGCTTTATATGATAGAAAGTGCAATACTCTGGTTAGTTGGGACAATCCAATAGACAAAGTAGTACTTGGACTAGAGTTACTTAGAGAAATGAAAGAGCAAATAGTTAAGATTAAGCGGAATTTTAAGGCAGCATAGGATAGGTAGAGGAGCTATGCAGATAAATGCAGGAAACCAACGAAATTTAATGTTGGAGAGCATGTGTTTTTGAAAGTGAGACCAAGGAAAAATGTTTTGAAGATGGGAAGCTGCACTAAGCTAGTAGGCAAATATTGTGCTCCATTTGAAATATTTGCTGGGATAGGACCAGTTGCACACATGCTTGCATTTCCTATGTCATAAAAGTGCTTAATATATTTCAGGTGATACTGTTTTAAAAATATGTGTGTAATCCTAGCCATGTCATTGATTAGACTTTGATTTAGGTAGAATCAGAAAGAGACTTATAGGTGTAGCTATTGTGTAGATTGGATAGGTGTTGAAAATGTAACTATGGCCAGTCTTCATAATTGCTATTGTACTTTATCAATATGTATTTATTGTAAAATTGAAAAAGAAGAAAAGATAAAATTGTTTTAAAGCATGGGTTTCATGCTCCTTTTACTTTATTAGGTCTAAGCCTCCATTGTAGGCTTCTAGTGTTTTCTTGAGTCATAAGAGTCATTTTCATATTTATTAGACCCTTCTTGGGCTTTGTATCATGTAAAGAAAAATTACTGTGAGTCAAAATTAGTCATATTTCACCTACTCATCAAGTTGGCCTTGACTTGATGAAGTCGACCTTGTTTGGGGCAATTTGACTCCGTGGAAGAAGTATAAATAGAAGGAGAACTCGACCTATTTGGCATCCATCCATCAACAAGTTCGATCTACAGTGAAGGAAGAGAAAAAGAAGTGCAAAGTGAAGGAGAAAGAAGGTCAAATCAAAGGAAGAACAAAATCGAAGTTTTTGGCCATCTTCTCTCTCACACATGTGAGATTTTTAGGGTTTCTAGAAATTTATAGTGGCCGAAATTTCTGTAGTGACTGCAGGCCCGAAATTATGAGTTGCAGGGTGTTGAAGTTGCAGATTGAAGCAGTTTTGAAGGAGTCGACTCTTGTTGACTGTGGCAGAGTTTGTCTACCTGGAAGGAGGGACTACTTGGTGATTGTTGGAGGTCTTTGTCTTGATCAAAAGGTATTGGATTGTCTCAATTTGACTTGGTTCTATTACAGAGGAAGAGTTTGACTGGGTTTTCCCCTAGGAGAGGAGTTTTTCCTTGGCTGAGTGCCTACATCTTGTGTCTCTTTTTCCTGTGAATTTCATGCATATTTGATTTGGTAATTGCTTGGTGAAAGATAACATAATAAATAAGTAAAGCAACCAACACAAATCACAAGTAATTATCAAGAAAAGAGGAATCAAAACCCAAATAACTGCATGCATTGATTTCTTAACATTAGGAAGGTCAAGATGTTCGAGAACATAGTCATAAGGTAGGTAAATGTCCAATGGCCCCATTACCACTATGAAAAAGCAACATGGAAGCTAGACGATGTGATCAAGGAGGAATATGCACATTTGTTTTGAAATTTTGATGTAAAATTTATTGTATATAATAGTGATGTGCACCAAAGACGATGGAAGATTTAGGGGTAGCGAATATAACACCCCCAAATTTGATCCCCAAAATAGCAATGTGTATGTGTACATTATGAAGCATTGAGAGCCAAACAATGATGTAATATCTAAATGTTACGTTAAAAATACTAAAAATACATCACAAGCTGCAGACGAAGAAGGACAAAAGAATGGGGGCTATTATTCCACGAGAGAAGAGAAGAGGGGGCTTATGGGGCTCAAAGGGGCCAAAGTCAAATACTATTATTTTATTGTGAGTCTAAATTCTTTACTATAACTTTATTAATCAATTGCTTTATGTTTCCTAAATCCTTAGAACTTAGTATTAATTTCCAAGAGAATAACATGTACTTCTCATGAAGACACATGGGTTATTATAGGCATGCAAATATATTCCATAACTTTGGGCATGAAGAAGGGATTGAATGCTCATTCTAATAGAAGCCTTGTCTCAAAGCCTAAGCTACAACATGTTGAAATTCTGATCTTCTATGTTGTTACAATCACTTAAATCCAGAACTTTTTTATGTTGCAAAATATGTTAAGTAATCGTAGATAGAACATAAACCATATAAACCATATGCACAATGGAAGACAATCAAGAACTCAATGAGACACAAAGAAGTTGGGTAAATGACCAGGGCAAAACCCAACTAGATTCTTCTTTTATCAGAAATCAATTGTTCAATAGAGATACAAAGTACAATGAAAGAATGAAGAAGTTCACCCAAATTTGAAGAAGATATCTGATAGCAGTAGCTGATGCAAACACTGAATCACTTTGGCTCTCCAAGATTTGTTCTTGCTTTTCAAGACTCTCTCTCTCTCTCAGTCTTCCTCGAGACTCTCAAACCCTCTATTTCTCAAGTTCAAATTCTCCTTTCACAAGCACAAGTGAGCGTGTCAAGTGAGGATGAGAGACATAAATATATAGGAAGAGCAAGGAGGTCGAATCCACGGGGGAGTAACTCCTATGCGTTGAGGAGGAGTTACATATTCCAAAATAGGAGTGTAACTTATGCTATAAAGGAGAGGAGTGTAACTTATGCATTAAAGAGTGTAAGAGGAATCTTTTTTATGACGAGTCATTAAAGTGTGTAAGAGAGTGCAAAAGGTGCGTAAGAGCATTATAGAGAGAGATAAATGAATCCATTAAGAGAGAGAGAGTAAAATATGCATTAATTGAGGGGAGTTACATATGACATGATTGTGTCTCATTATTGAGAGACTTGAATTTCCTTTTAATAATAATATCATAAAGAGTATAATAGTAATAATAATAATAATATTGATGATTAAGTTAAAAATTAAACAATTGAGATTTTATTCAAGGAAATTCATCCCATAACTGTCAATTTTCAACACTCACTCTCAGTTAGGGAGGAATTTCTTTCTGATACAAGGATCTATGCTATCTCTACTTTGGAACATTGATGTTGCAATCTAATGAAGAAGAATCATCATAGGGGAGATACATCCATCACCCTATACACACTTGGGGGGATCCACTTGTCAACACATGACAAGGATCTCGCACATCCAAGGCTCATCACTACATGGGTGGATCCACTTGTCAACACATGACAAGGATCTTGCTCATCCAAGGCTCATCACTACATGGGTGGATCCACTTGGCAACACATGACAAGGATCTTGCTCATCCAAGGCTCATCACAACTTGGGGGGATCCACTTTCAACACATGACAAGGATCTCGTACATCCAAGGCTCATCACTGCTTAGGGGGATTCACTTGTCAACACATGACAAGGATCTCGCTCATCCAAGGCTCATCACTGCTTGGGGGGATCCACTTGTCAACACATGACAAGGATCTCGCTCATCCAAGGCTCATCACTGCTTGGGGGGATCCACTTGTCAACACATTAACGAGGATCTCACACATCCAAGGCTTATCATCCATGACCACCCTCTATAGGAAGGGTCAATCTCGCTCATCCAAGGCTCATCACTGCTTGGGGGGATCCACTTGTCAACACATTAACGAGGATCTCACACATCCAAGGCTTATCATCCATGACCACCCTCTATAGGAAGGGTCACATCTCTCAGTCCAAGCTGCTCTCTGAAAACAAAGAACTTTCCTTTCAGAAAAGGCTTGGTAAGAATGTCAACGATCTAGTTATCAGTCGATATATGATGAAGTCTTACTGCTCCTCTTTGCACCATATCCCGGATATAGTGATATTTGATCTCAATGTGTTTGGAATTGTCATGGAACACAAGTCGAATCCCACTCTTATTGCCACTGTAAATTACTATAGTATCCAATACTTGCTCAAAGAACTCTCCAAAGAGCTTCCTTAGCCATATTGCCTCACAGCTAGCCATGCTAGCAACAATGTGTTCTGCTTCAGCCATGCTAAGGGCAACAGAATTTTGCTTTCTTCTCATCCAAGATATCGTGGCAGATCCTAAGTTGAAGCAACACCCTGGTGTACTCTTTATGTCAGTAGAGTTACGAACCCAATCAACATCAAAGTATCCATGTAGCCTTACATCTTCGACAGTATATCTCAATCCAAGATTGATGGTTCCATGCAGGCACCTCAACACATGCTTTAAAGAAACCCAGTGTGCATGAGCAGGCTTAATCATGTATTGACTCAAAGTATTGACTGCAAAGCATATATTTGGTCTAGTGTTCACTAAGAACATGAATGTCCCAATCAGTTGATGGTACTTGGAAGGATTAGCCAAAGCAGGTCCTGCAACTTTACCACAAAGCTTCTTAAAATTCATTTCCATTGGAGCATTCATGGATTTACACTCAGTCATGCCAAATCGTTCTACTAGTTTGACAACATATTTTCCTCGAGAAAGGAAAATCTCACCAGTTTTCTGCCATACCTCCAGGCCTAGAAAGTAGTGCATCAAACCAAAATCTTTCATTTTAAATTCATAAGCTAACACCCTCTTACACAGGAGAATAAGAGGTTCAATACCGGTCAGAAATAAATCATTAACATACAATACCGAAATCAAATGCATAGCTTGGACTGTCTTAAAGTAAAGATTTGGACCTGCATTGCTTTTGGTAAAACCAAGCTTCATGAAGAAGCTATCTATGCGAGCATTCCAAGCTCTTGGAGCTTGCTTCAGACCATAGAGGGCTTTCTTCAACCTACACACATGAGTTTTTGGATCATGTACTTAAAATCCTTATGGTTGCTCCACAAATACTTGTTCTTTAATGAATCCATGTAGAAAAACAATGTTCACATCCTTTTGGTGAAGAGACCTTACTTGGCTAGCAGCTAGAGCTACAATAGATCGGATGGTGGTGTAATGGGCAACAGGTGCAAAATTTTCATCGTAGTCTTTTGCCTCTTTCTGAGAGAAACCTCTAGCCACAAATCTAGCTTTATATTTTTCAATACTGCCATCAACGCCATGTTTAATTTTATACAACCATTTAGAAGATACAATAGATTTACCTTGGGGTCTTGGAACCACTTCCTATACATCATTATGAATGATGGATTCATATTCTTCAGCCATTGCATCTTTACACACGTGGGCGTTTACAACTTCTTCAAAAGTGCACGGTTCAACTTGAATAATGTTGCTCATGGCTACAACATATCCTTGGAACCGACAAGGTTTCTTGCTTTCTCTGAAAGTTCCTCTGGGGGAAGCATGTTTATCAGCATCTTGAAGAGTGTCATGAAGCCATAAAGGTCTCCTTTTAGAAGGATGATCACATGGAAGAGGATCCAAAGGATCCATGGGTTCCATGGGTTCATTAACAAGATCAATTTTAGCTTCAGGGTCTTCTTGTATTTCAAATACATCATCTTGACTATCAACATTAGCAGGAGGAAGAGGAGCGTCTCTTGCTTTTCCAAGAGCTGCATCTTCATCAAATGTTACATCCTTGCTAAATTCTATATTTCTTTGACCAGGTACGTAGATTCTATAAGCTTTAGAATTCTCACAATAAGCAACAAACGTACCTTTTTTACTTGAAGCTTCTAACTTGTTCCTTTTCTCTTTTGGGACATGAAGGTAGACAAGACAACTAAAGATCCTTAGGTGATTAACTTCGGGCTTCTCGCTAGTGAATACTTCTTCAGGAGTCTTGTTGTTTAGGGCACAATGAGAAGATCTATTTTGAACATAGAAAATTTTGTTCGCAGCTTCTTCGCATAGAATTTTTGGCAATTTCTGATCATACAACATAGCTTTGACCGCTTCCATGATAGTTCTATTATTTCTCTCTGCCACACTATTTTGTTCTGGGTTGTATGGTATAGTGGTCTCTTTTTTGATTCCAACTTCTTTGCAAAAGATAATGAAATCACTGGAAGTGAACTCTCCTCCATTATCAGATTTGAAAATTTTAATCTGCTTTCTAGTTTGTTTTTCTACTAGAGCTTCGTAATCTTTGAACATGTTAAAAGCTTGACTTTTACTTTTCAGAAAATAAATCCATGTTTTGTGAGAAAAATCGTCCACAAAGATAATATAATACAGGTAACCACCAAGAGAAGTTATAGGCATTGGTCCACATAAATCAAAAGGTACAAGATGCAATACCTGATTGGTTCTACTTTTGCTTGAAGGGAATGGTTCCTTCACTTTCTTTTCGCTTGCGCATCCTTGGAAAACACCATCATGATCAGATCTCGTTGGAAATGTTGTCATTGATGGCAAAGGAGATGGCAAAAGAAGACTGTTGAAAGGCAAAAAGAGTAAAGAGGCAGAGCCGTGAGATGAAACGGTCGAGCAGCAGAGAAAGGTTGTAGAGAGTACAGTGAAACAGAGACAGAGAATACAGAGGCAGAGACAGAGAATAACAGAGGCAGAGATAGAGAATGACAGAGACAGAGAATAACAGAGATGGAACAAGTAAGGGTGAACCGAAAAGAAAAATAACAGTGGGGTTATGTGTATATGGGTTAAAGCACAATCTGTACATTTAAACGAAGAATGGAGGTTTAATAAACAATTGAAGCGAAATTATAAAATATCGGAACCCTGAGTCAAAGACGGAACCATGAGGAATAGTGAAGGCGGTTTCGGCAGAAGAAACAACCTGTATCGCGCTGCCCCTGAGTGGTAAGCTGAATTCACCTTTTTGAACGCGATCTATGTCGCTGATGGCCACGTGTCCTAAAGTGGTTTTCGAATACAACTTTTTTTGCGTAATTTTGGAGAATTATGTGACGAGCATATAAGTTGCACGATATTGTGCGTCGTCCGTCGGATGGGGGTCCAAAGCTCAGTTGGTGCGCGAGAGCAGATTGACCGTCCGATCAAAGAAGAAGTTTCGGGGAAGAGAACCAAGGCTGTGGGATGTACATTCATAGCTGAGGGGCCAAGTATTGTACGAAATCCTGTGTATTATGTGTATTATGAAAGTTAATAAACAGGCGGAAGGTAAATAACAAAGCAGTGTGGGCCCAAAGGTTATTTTAATTCACAGTTGTAGTATAAAGTCTGAAAGGCCTTTCATATGCGTCGGGGGTTATATAAACTGTATTGTGAGTGCAAAGGGATACTGTGGGTCCAAGTATAGTTACATGAAGTTTTGAGTTTAATATATGGCCTAAAAGTAAGTTACATGCCCGTGAATGCAATACATTATGAAGTGTTGGGTTAATGTAATAAGCCATGGTTGAAAGGTTATAAACGCTTGCGTGTTTAATTAAAAGGCATCAAATCCATTGTTATAACGTTAAGTGATAAGGTCGGCAATATGCAAGTGTTTATTATATCAAGTTCAAACCTTAGAGAACGGGTTAAGAAGGTTGTGCGTCGGGTTAATATACTTGACATAATAAACAAAGGAAGGGGTTCAATATAATATGAACGCTGTATTAAATGGGGACCCAGATTATAATACAAGGCATATAAAACATTGTATATGTGGATACAAGTTGAGGTGGGCCCAGTTGGAGTATCACGTTAATGGTTAGTGATTAACCATTGGAGAAAACGCTGAATGGTTGAATTGTTTATATATATTAACTGTGGACCCCGACTATGTTGCGGATTGACAAAGAGGTAACCCAAACTTTAGACAGTGCATTATATCATTATAAACAAGGCGAGTTAAGTAAACTATGGAGCCCGAGAGGTTATATGAATATATATATATATATATATATTAGTGCTGGGTTTAAGTCTGAGTCAAAGACTTAATATCATATTGACGGAGGATATTATATGTGTAGTGTGGGACCCCTTACATAAAATTCCGAGAATCCTAACCCAAGTTGAAGGATACATAAAAGCTATTCCGAGAATCTTAACCCAAGCGGCAAAGTATATATATATATATATATATATATATATATATATATATATGTGAGTGTGTTTATATACAAAGGTTCTATTGTTCGGGCTTAAAACAAACAAAGCATTATACGGTGGGACCCTCATGAATCACATCGGAGAAAATTATGGGAGCGGAACATGTTAACAAAAGTTCCGATTGAGATAGCGGACCCGATTCATTTATAAACGATGAGTCTCATATTTGTTTGAGTTCCGCCTTAAAGCGCATCGGAGCAATTCATCGCATCGGAGGAAAAAGAGTAACATACAACTGAAAGTTCCGATTGCGATTGAGCGATCGGATGACAGCCGTCGGATTTGCTGAAGGATGGACGGCGGATATGAGCTGTTTGACTACATGTTGGGGCCTTTGTCAATCGCATCGGAGAACTCCAATTGCATCGGCGCAGTGAAGTGCAGTGAACAGTGAACCATCGCATCAGAACAAGCCAACACAGTGGAACAGGTTAATAGAGATTGCGATTGCGATCAATCGCAATCGGAAAACTCTGGAGAAGGCTCATCGCATCGAAGCATAAGAAAATTTCGGATGGTGGGCCCTAAAGGGCATTTTATGTATTAAAGGGTCTTTTATTATGGCTCCGAGAGTTGATTTGTGTTACATAAAAAGGGCAGTTTATATGTTAAAACGCTTTATTATAACGCCGAGAGTTGAATTGCGCTATATAAAAAGCGTAGTTACATATATACAACAGTTACACCACGGCAGTGAACAGGAGAGCAAGCAGAGCCGGAAAAAGACAGACACAGTCACAAAAAAGACAAACACACGGTGATCCAAAACTGAATGGGTTCATTTGTAATCCATATTGTAACTGAATGTAAACGTTTTTGATTGGTTTATATTGTTTGTGATACACTGGCAAGTCTCCGTAGGAAATAAAACTCCACTGTAAAACTGAAAGTTGTATAAATTGCTGAGATTTTCTGAATGAGCTGGATAAAGAAGTGAGGAGGCAGAAGGCAAAGAGTCAGGGCTGTTCACTTTGAATTCCATGTGGAATACGAACTGTTATGAGGCAAACTGTATAAAGCATATCACATTGATATGCAGAGAGAGGTTAGAGAATGCAGAGTATAAAGAATTAAGGCAGAGAAGATAAGAAAAAGGAGGAGCAGAAAGAGATGCTACAGAACAGAGCTGATATCTAAGGTAAAACAACAAATATTTTCTTTTGATAGAATGAGGAAGTTGGAGCTTCCCTATCAAGTTGAAGCTTGATAGATGTCAGTTGTAGCTGACTGAGGTTGGAGCCTCCTGTAGGTTGGTGCCTGCAGAAAATTAGTGGTGAGAGGCAGTTGGAGCTTGCCTTTGCATCACAACAATAATAAGATGTGGTTTTCTCCCCTTATGGGTTTCCACTTATATCTGCTGTCTGTGTGTGTGTTGCCTATGTGTTGATATGTTCTATCCAATCTGCTTAATGCTTGCTACTCTTATAATAAGTCTGGTGAAACATTATCTTAATACTTGCTGCTACATATTAAGACTGTTCACATATTAAGTTGGTTATAAAATTAAGTTGTAAATAAGCTTGATGAAAAGTTTTAAAAAGCTCATGTATGTGTTAAACTGATTCACCCCCCCCTCTCAGTTTAACTAAAGATTCAACAGATCTGATTTCCTGCATTCCGAAAGCCATCTTTCTCATATGAGGTAATGCTTTGTAGTGCAAGTGAGCGAACCTTCGGTGTCAAAGTTCACTTTGATGATTGATGTCATGGATTAGTGCATGAATAGGTCTTCCATTAATTTTGTATAGACCTTGACATCTAGATCCTAGAGTGAGGGCATCTCTCATGTTGGATCTCCATGGCCAAGTGAGAACTTTACCATGAAAGCAAACCAGGTAAATATAAAACTTCTTGAAAAGTCTAAGCTTTCCCTTGATCTAAATGGAAAGAAATAGAACCAGATCCCTTTATGGGATATGTAGAGTTATCTGTAAGAATGATCTTCAAATCTGTCTTTTTCTCAGCCAGATTAGAGAGTACTTCTTTGTAACTAGTAAAGTGCCTTGAAGCACCACTATCAAGTAACCAACTATCACAAGAATCTGTAGGAGATAAACTAGAAAGAGAAAAAATAAGAAGGTACTCTGATTGAGTCTCAACTGCATTATTATCATACCTTTGGTTACTTGAAAAACGATAGTTTCCTCTGCAAGTAGAAGGAGCTTCTCTTCTTCTTTTGTAATCAGATTTGTTGGAGCGATTGTTGAAGTTCGATTTTGATGCTCTTTTGTTTTTTGAATAGTCACGAGCATAGTGGCCATTCTTGCGACAATTGTAGCATTGGACTTTTGATAAGTCTCTGCTCCATTGAGAGGAGCTATTGGGAGTGTTATTGCTCCTTGCCGCCTACACCTACCTACAAGTCAGTGGAAAAAGCCTTCAATCCCACAAGGTGTGGTTGGTGGCAAGGATCTCAGAGAAGGGGCTGTCACACTAATCTTGACTCTCTCCATTTAAGCTATCTCCTAGGTTAACTATGGAGGGTGGTCCCTAAATAGAAAACTAAGTTAAAATATGTGAGTTTCTAGGAGAGTTGTTAGAGTTAAATAGATTACTTCTTAAGATTTATAAGCAAAAACTGTTATGAGCAATAACCATCAATACATCATTTAAATAAGCATAAAGCATATGAAAACCAATGCCTTCAAAGAATTGCTCTTTAAAATGAAAATGTATTTGCTTAAATGAAGTAAAATGCTTTCAAATGGAAAGCAAAAGTAATCCTAAAAAGTGAAACAAGAAAATGTTAGCACAAGATATTGTAAATTCTTTCAAGATAAATAGATTTATGAATCAAAACATGAGAAGCTATCTTGCTCAAAAGGAAACAATTAGTGTTCTACTTGCAAAATGTAGATAAAAGAAATATTTGCCACATCAAAGTATTCAATTTCAACAATGACAAGAGGAATAAACAATTTGCAAGTAAAACTATGAGGTGTATTAGCATGAGATGCAATTACATTAGATTTGGATGCAATTAATCTTGGTTACTTTTAATCTAAAATGCCTAATCTAGGTGAGAAGTCCTCTTGTGCTCTTACCAAGGGGTAAAAAATGGGGTGACTGTAAGAAAGAGGGGACGAGGCCACGGGGCGTCATTAACGATACCCGTCCCTTGAGTCTTACAAGCCAGCGCGTGCCTTCATTCCTACAAGGGGACAAACCACCTTCATAACTGCACGGTCACACGCTTTTACCTTACTTTGTACCAAATGCTGGAACTTTCCAAGAAATGGTTTTTTCCCTATAATTTCTATCAACCAAGCTTATGCTTGGAGTTAAATTTTAAATATGCAACTAAGTTAGAATGCCTACTATGATATGCAAGTAAGTTTGCAAGTACTATGTAAAAGATAGAGATGATTTAATTAAATATGCTCCTAAACACAAGATTGCATAAGCTTCATAACATATGAGATTGTGAAGTGAAAGTATCTGCTTTGACTTATGATAAATCGATGACCAACTAAAAGCTTGATGCATATGAGCAATTGATTTGCATGTAAAATAAATTGTAACTCAAGATTTGTATTCAAAATAGCCTTGCGAAAGGAACTCTTAAATTTCATAAAAATGAAAGAAAATTTGCTTGACATGGAAGTAAATGATTGTCTTGAAAGATAAATTGCCCAAATACACAATGCTTCAAATATGTTTCAAAATGGAAATATTGCACAACCATAAATCATAAATGATTTAGACAATAGCCAAACCAAGTATATCAAAGTTTGCTAAAATAAAATAATGAAGAAGTTTGCACAAAATGAAAAAATTGCTTTGCAAAAATGTAATTTGAGACTTATAGCAACAATTGTTATAAATGGTGCAAGTTTGAAGAACTTTAGCAAACTTGAGGAAAGTAAATGAGATGTGTGGCTATGTTAATTACCAATTTAAAGCATGCATGTAAGGATATGCTAGAGTCAACAAGTCAATTCAACCACCATTCCTCTCCCAAAGTGGAGAGATAGGGATGCCAATGGGTGGAACCCATGCACCCAAAACAAAAATGAGAAATTTTATTATTATGTGTTACAATGAGGCTAATGGCTCTTTGAGAGCTATCCAAGGAATTGATGGAAATACAAAATGCGTTTTTGGAACCTCAAGAAAATTCCTTCAAGTATGGAGCCTCGAGAATTGAAGATGGCACAACAATAAGGAAATACAATATCCCAAAGTGATACACGGCCTAGTATTCTTTAGCAAGCCCGCCTAATGCCCACGACCTCCTTCAAAATGGAACTTTGAACCTTGAGAGAACCTACAACCATCATGTTAGGGCTGCAAAACTAAGACCAAGGTTAGTGTGAAAAAGAGCATACAAAATGAGTGATAATGCTACAATATAATATACAAAAACCTAAATCAAGTGATGGGAAAAGACCCCATCACTTGTCTAGCTTATAAGGATCTCTTGATTAGCTAGTTAAATAGATGAAAGCACAAGAGTATAAGATGTAAATTTGATTGGAATAATTGGCTTAAGCACAAACTATGTGAAAAAGAATCCTGCAAAAGTGACACTTTTGAAAGATAAGCTGTTACGATTCAAAAAATGATAGGAGCTCCTTGTAAGTAATGCCAAGAGTGGGTTGGTCTCTTGAAGACTTCCCTTCATGCTTGCTAGTTGATCCAAAGATGGTCTCTACAAAATTTCAAATGCACATTAGCTCATATGGATTATATTAATAAACAATGACAAGAGGACTCTAAAATTTATTTGAAAATAGATAGAGTTGTCTAGCCTAGAGCATATCAAATAACCAATTGAAAATATACGATAGCTATACATTCAAAATTCTTATGAAAGCATATGAGAGAATGAAATCAAATTAAACACAAGTAGAGAAATTTACCATCATTGAGCCAAGCCAAACTCCAAGAGAGAAACACCCATGAATGAATGCTAAAGACTTTTTTATTATATGAAGAACAAGCGTGCACAGGAGCAGAGCTTCCCCAAGCACAATATCTAGTACCAAAGATAAAATATGAGAGCCCATGGCTCCATTATATAGAAGGTTGGGAGAAAATCCCCATGAAGAACCAAATGCCAAGTGGTGAGAGGGAGGAGATCACAAGGCAAATTCGAATTTGATAAGTGGAGCTCCATTACAAGTGTAAAAATCGAATTTTGGCAAGTGAACATCATTTTCTTCTTCCCTTATGTGTGAAATTCGAATTTTATGATGGAATGACAAGTGTATATGGCTTGTAACCCATGTGGGGACAATTTCCCACAAAAATCTCCACCAAATATTCTCCCAAATCCTCCCAAATGTGCATTATCTTCACAAGTTTGAATATCCAAGTAAGCAACTCTCATTTAATGCTAGAAATTCGATTTTATTTGAGCACGTCATTAACTTGATTTTAGGAGCCCACATCACCTTGGGACTTCACTTTAACTCCTCCATAATTTTCCACTTCATTTAGCATGTGTGGATACTTATTTTTCTCCATTTATTTAATTTATGGCTTAATTAATTGTTAGATTTCCCACGAAACCTAGGAAAAGTGGGTTTTGAGGGTTCAAAACACATTTTTAACCCCTCAAAGTGTGTCATAGTAGAAATTTGAGGGTGAGAGGTGTAATTTTGATTACTCATACCCCATACAACTTCTCTAGGCAACACTTAATACAATTCAATTACAATTTTTATTGCAATTTTCAACTTGCGGGAAAGCTAAAAAATTAAAAAATTACTAACTAGACCTAACCAAATTCCACGAAATTTTTTCTGTGATCTAGTATGTGTTGAAAAGTGTAACTAGGTCGGTCTTCATGTTGACTATGTAATTATGTATTTATGTATAGAAGATGTCAACGATAATAAAATGTATTTTTGGTGTACTTGCTTCATGGGTTTCATGAGCAAGATTTTATTATGTAGATAGACTTCTTCTTGATGTATATTAGGTTTATGTCTTCTAGGAATAAATATAATTAGGTGTCATATTCATGAAGGATTTAGTTTGTGCTCCAAAGACCTTGACAACTCTCATATAATGTTGAAATCAAGCTTCATAATTTAGTGAAGACAATCTTCAATGCTGCTGAAGAAACACCTCTTGGAAAGTGGAAGAAATTACAAGTCATGTTGGCCTACATGCTATGGTGAAGCCTAAATCATATTTGGATGTTCGGCTTAAAAGGTGAGAACAACTGACTATATATAAGCCTAGTCTGTGGATCATTTGGAAGGGCAAGTCTTCTGGCTAGCATTCAGCCTAATGCGGATCAATCTAAGTATAAAAATGCAGATATATATATTATGAACCTACAGTGGACATCTACGAGGAGACAGTGCAAACATATACTAGATTACAGTGCGGATATATACAAGATTACAATGCGGATATAGGAAGCATGTAAGTGTGGATGAGGAACAGTAAAAGAAGTGGACATCTTTGAGATACATTGTGGACAAGAACAAGCTAACTGTGCGGATACAAGGGCTCTTATAGAATCCATAAAAGACTCTCATTCCCTATGTATCAAAGCTAGAATCCTCAAAAGAAATATATGATAAATTGGTGGAACTGTTCTCAAAAGGTTCTACAATGGAAATAATATCCTTGAGACAAAAACTATACAAATTGAGGATTTCAAAGGAAGGAATAATTCCATATCTGATGGAGATTTTCGCAATACGATAACAACTACTGAAGTTGGGAGAAGTAATGTCTGATAGAGAAATACTCACTATGGTACAAAATGTCTTACCAAAAGAATTGAGAGATTACTCTTCCAGTATAGATGGGAGAGAAGAAGCCATGACTTTCCAAAGTCTAGGTAAGATAGAAGAATCAAGATTGAAAGAAGGATCAAGAGAAGAGAATCAAGCCTTTGCCACCATGTCGAGGAAGAAAGGAAGATTCAGTAAATTTGGTCTTCAAAATAAGAAGAGAAATGTGGACAAAGCACGATGCTTTGGGTGTAATGATCTTGGGCATTATAAACGAGAATGTCCTAGATTGAGAAAGGACAAGAGGAGAAAGGAAGAAGCCCACATAAGAGAAGAACCTAAAGAAAAGAAATCTAAGAAAGAAGAAGAGAGGGATCTCAACTACAATTATGATCTTCTTCTCCTTTAAGTGATTTCTGTTGATTGTAAAATATTATGTTACGAAGCAATGTACATTAATAAGCATCACGATAGAAGCATGGAAGGAGCCCTCAGTGAAACAACTTCTGGAAAGCCTCTCTGATAACATTACTAAACTAAAACAATCATCAAGATCAAGGGTCATCATGGATACATTGTGATGACATATTGATGGAGCAATCCAAAGGAATGAAGCTCTTCATTCTAGAGAAATTGCTACAGGATGACTCAGGGAAATAGATACGAGGTATACAGACATATATGCTGATATTGGATGTTGTGAAGACATGTCATATGATTGCAGGTAATAGACTTCCATATTTAGAAGTATGAACGAGGATCTCTCCGTGCACTGACAGATGAAATCAACATAATAAGTCCTAATAGAATATGAGGTGGTTGTACATAAACAAGAAATTGGAAAATTTGTAAGATCCTGGGAATGAAGCATGTGCAGAGAGGAAGAGATCATGAAATGCAACCATGTCAAGAGGCAGTTATCATCCGGAGGCCAAGAAGATGTGACTAGGAGATCTCCTGGGAAGATATGTAGACTCTGACGGAAGTCTGGTAAAGAAGAAGACCCTTGGCAAAAACATATCATTAGGAGATGTGTCAATCTGTATGAAGGATGTCGATGCCTAGAAGAAGATGTCATGTTGAAAGATCATCACTAAAGTAACTTTTGTTCTAAAAGTTTATATGTATATGTTTATCTGGATGAATTTGTGCAAGGCGGCTAATCATGAGAAAGGAGGTATGATCCTTGGAGATGATTCGAAGGAAAGCATCATTACATAACGATGGACCAGATGAGAAAGACTGATGAATCACTTTTTGATAGTGGACATGACTCGTGACTAAAAGTGATGGATGATTTGTGCCCTATGAAGCCAAAAGTTGAAGGTTCCTCAATATTGAAAACCATGACATCGAGGGGAGGAATTCTTCATGAGTAGCTAGATTGCTGCTGTAGGACCCTGGTTGATAAGGAGCTTGCTGGTAAGTTTCTTGCTTGGAAGAAACTTGAAGTATGTCCTTCCTGTGTTAAGAGGGAGTGATGTATGTGATTCTCTATTACATGTGTCATGCATTGGACCAAGACTAATAACCGTAAGTCTTAGTGAAGGCCATGTGAAGAGAATGGATAGACACATCATTCTGGTCTTCACCTGGAAGACAGAATGGAGGATTGGGTAATCATTTGGCATTCGATACTCATTGAGAATGAGATAGGGCATTCAAGATAAGAGTAGTCATGGACCAATATTCTTTGAGGGATGGATACCCAAGAGAAGAATAGTCCAAGAAGGTCATACTCTGGGAACACCTAGGTGGGGTATGTACCTTGGAGAGACAATGACTATGGTGTCTATTTGTCGCGTGTCTCGCCAGCATTGTAGCCCATTGTCTTGTTGAGAGATGGGGCTGTTAGTTAAGGCCTTGCACTAGGGCAATGCTGGTTGATATGATGCTATACAGATGCGATTACCAATCTGATTCTTCTTATGAGATTCTTCAGTTTGAAAGTAACCATGTACCTGTATAAATCCCTCCCTAGTTAAGAGAGAGTGTTGAAAAGTGTAACTAGGTCATCTTCATGTTGACTATGTAATTATGTATTTATGTATAGAAGATGTCAATGATAATAAAATGTATTTTTGGTGTACTTGCTTCATGAGTTTCATGAGCAAGATTTTATTATGTAGATAGACTTCTTGATGTTTGTTAGGTTTATGTCTTCTAGGAATAAATATAATTAGGTGTCATATTCATGAAGGATTTAGTTTGTGCTCCAAAGACCTTGACAACCCTCATATAATGTTGAAATCAAGCTTCATAATATAGTGAAGACAATCTTCAATGCTGCTGAAGAAACACCTCTTGGAAAGTGGAAGAAATTACAAGTCATGTCAGCCTACATGCTATGGTGAAGTCTAAATCATATTTGGGTGGTCGGCCTAAAAGGTGAGAACAACTCACTATATATAAGCCTAGTCTGCAGATCATTTGGAAGGGCAAGTCTTCCAGATAGCATTCAGCCTAATGCGGATCAATCTAATTATAAAAATGCTAATATATATATGAACCTACAGTGGACATCTACGAGGAGACAGTGCAGACATATACTAGATTACAGTGCAGATATATACAAGATTACAGTGTGGATATAGGAAGCATGTAAGTGCGGATAAGGAACAATAAAAGAAGTGGACATCTTTGAGATACATTGCGGACAAGAACAAGCTAACTGTGCGAATACAAGGGAGACTTCAGTGCGGACAAACCGGATCTATCATAGTCAATGAGTGCAAACAAAACAGTGAATTAGGGCAGCATCTAAATGCAGACAAGTGCAGGAAGGAAGATTGCGGATAGTCAAGGATAGTCAACAGATAATCAAGGACAATTTGTGGATAGTCAAGGATAACAAGGGTTGTGATAACAAGATAGAATTAGTAGAGGTTGAGACAGTGATCATAAGGAGAAGAGGCAGTAATATGAGGAAGGTACTGTTCAAGCAGTTCAACTACAAGCATATGCAAGGTGAAGATGAAGGTCTCTAGTGCTGATGCAAAACTAAGTAATTTGGTGAGAGAAGATTCAAGGTTGAAGAAGCTGAATCAAGGTCTTCGAAGCACATCTAGGTCAAGGGTCTAAGTCTGGGTCATGGTACTTGTCATTTGAAGATCTATAAGAATAATTCTTTGCGCATTTTCCTCTCCAAGAGGGAGAGGTTTTGCCCTGGCTTTAGGAGCCTAACTTTTGTGTCTTGTGCATTTTGATAATTGACTTGATGAAAGATTAACTAAACTAAAAGAAGAAGAAGACATAAGTATCTCAAGTAAGGTCACAAGTAATTATCAAGAACAGAATTTGTATTAACCTCCAGTCCTCTAAATTCTCAACAATATGGTAATATACATTGACTCCAGAAACTAGGACTCATCCAAGGCCTCTCGATCAAGCTGTACTCCGGCTTTGGGGTAAAATTGGATGGAAAAACTCAATTAATTATTAAGTCCTGATAGAGAGATGATAATTAACCGAGTGAAAAAAACCTCCTAGAGTAATACTCACTTGTTGGAAAGGTCCTAAGCTACCTAGGCCTGTTACAGACTCAATACTGACTCAAAAATCATCACTACTAGCATCATTTATTACAGTTCCCCATAGGGGCGTGGAATTTGGGTGCAAGAGAA
This sequence comes from Pinus albicaulis, assembly GCA_034641835.2. Taxonomy (NCBI): domain Eukaryota; kingdom Viridiplantae; phylum Streptophyta; class Pinopsida; order Pinales; family Pinaceae; genus Pinus; species Pinus albicaulis. Next base: position 102,191,210 of record CM076574.1, on the reverse strand, counting down.
ATATGATGAGAAGTAGAACTAGAGTTTAAAAACTCTGTTGAACTGATGATGATATCTGATGATATTCGATGGTACAAGTGTCCTCTAGTTCATCCTTGGGCATGGAGTCTTCACATAATCATTAAGTGCCACTCCAGTGGTCAACATTTGGCTCCATATGGGGATGCATGCTAGATATGAAGTGATAGTCTGCAAGAACCTGGAATCTGCATCCACCGACCAAAGATATGTATTAGCAGTATCCATTCAAAGTATTATAAAAAACAATCAAGTTCAAAAATGGAAATTTTATTCTAAGAGCATAAATAATAATTTATTCATGAAAGAAATTTAAGCAAAATTGAAAAGGGATAAGGATAGAAATATGATACAAGAAGATGCCCTGTGGCATCATATGTCCTTAATGAAGTTCATGCGGAGAACTTGCTTACTTTCAGGCAGATCCATGGGCTGCATATCTGATGTGCCTTGTCCAATTCTGAATATCTTAAGACTTTGATCCATCCCAACACTGTGTTGTACCTGGTCATCAGATTTACCAAATCCTTTCCGCTTTTTTCTTTTCTTCTTAATAAATTGTGATGTTGATGTTGATGCAATCAAAATGAACCTTTTCTGCCCGATCTTGAAGATGTTCAGATGGAAAATCCGAAGTATCCAAGACTTCTTTGACCTGCCTTTCTCCATTTTGCATCCGCTCTGACATGGGTGATGCATCAATCTCATAAGTATAAACTTGATTCCCCTCAGTTTCCTTTCTATCTAGGTCACCTTCAATTAGCCATTTTTCAATGGAATACATTCCCTCCTCATAATGAGATGAAGCTTGCTTTAGAGGATGGGGAGGCTTATGATTTGTTTCTTTGTTCCTTTCCCATTCATCATATTCCCTAAGCTGGAATTTCTGTACTCGTAATCTTTCCATTTCCTCCAACCTATTCTGAAAAGTGATCTGATTAGCCTTCATAACATTTATTTCATTAACATGATTTGTTTCCATGGTGTTGATTAATTGCACTTGTTTTTCTTCCATGGTGAGCAACCTGTTTTGAATATAGGTCATCTGATTAGAATGGTTGACATCCATGGCCTTTATTGCATGTGCATGATTTACTATTAATCTTGTTTGATTGAGTTCCATGTTTTTAATGAGTTGAGCTTGGTTGAGTTGCGTATCCTTAATCATTTGAGTCAACTCCCTGATGAGATCCCTATCATTCTCATTTGCTTGAGTTTTCGCTTTGATCTTTGTTTCATCTCCATAGTTTTCTTCAAAGACATCAATGATTGATTCTAGAGAATCAAAACAGTTAGCAGGTAAGTCTATGAACCTATCCATAGCATCACCATCTAATGAAAAGATGAAAAGTTTCATTTTAATGTCCTCATGATTAATATCATGACACCATTTGCTCACACAAAGGTCCAAATTTCTAAGGTGAGTTTCGATGGTAATGACATTGTTACCTAGAAAACTAGGCAACTCATCAACAACCTCGATGGCTTCATCCGGAATAGAATTCAGATAGCCTGCAATGTTAGTAAAATCACAAGGGGCGAACAAATAATTCATGATATCATGCTCACTTGACCCTGAAAGTGCAAATGGATATCAGAGAGAGGCTCTTGTCCAAGATTAGCAAGAATTATACTAGAAGAAGATTTCAAGTAGAAATCCTTGCAGAAAATGAATTAAGTGGAGTTGCCACTTGAACAGGAATCTAACTCTAAAATCCAACATGCAAAAATGAAAAGTTAGTCGTTTTCCCAGGTAGAAGAAAGCTTGCCCCCGGTAATGATGCCAAAAATGTTATTGCTCGTTGCCGCCTACACCTACCTACAAGTCAGTGGAAAAAGCCTTCAACCCCACAAGGTGTGGTTGGTGGAAAGGAACTCAGAGAAGGGGCTGTCACACTAATCCTGACTCTCTTCGTTTAAGCTATCTCCTAGGTTAGCTATGGGGGGTGGTCCCTAAATGGAAAACTAAGTTAAAAGATGTGAGTTTCTAGGAGAGTTGTTAGAGTTAAATCGATTACTTCTTAAGATTTATAAGCAAAAAGTGTTATGAGCAATGACCATCAATACATCATTTAAATAAGCATAAAGCATCTGAAAACCAGTGCCTTCAAAGTATTTCTCTTTAAAATGAATATGTATTTGCTTAAATGAAGTAAAATACATTTTACTTCATTTTACTTTCGAAAGATAAGCTATTAAGATTCAAAAAACGATAGGAGCTCCTTGTAAATAATGCCAAGAGTGGGTTTGTCTCTTGAAGACTTTCCCTCACCCTTGCTAGTTGATCCAAAAATGACCTCTACAAAACTTCAAATGCACATTAGCTCATATGGATTATATTAATAAACAATGACAAGAGAACTCTAGAATTTAAATGAAATTAGATAGAGTTGTCTAGCCTAGAGCATATCAAATAACCAATTGCAAATATAAGATAGCTATACATTCACAATTCTTATGAAAGCATATGAGAGAATGAAATAAAATTAAACACAAATAGAGAAATATACCATCATTGAGCCAAGCCAAACTCTAAGAGAAAAACACCCATGAATGAATTCCAAAGCAGTGTTGCGAACATCTTGATAACATCTCGATTTTATCTCGAAATCATGATTTTTCGGTCTAGCCGATGTTTTCCGATTTTTAAAGATATTTTTATGGTATCTTAGTTTTGCCGATGTTTGCCGATTTTTTACCGATATTTTCCCAATTTTTACGATTTTTTGGTTTTCCGGACCCTTGCCGATTTTATCTCGATGCCGATGTTCGCAACATTGCTCCAAAGACTTTTTATTATATGAAGAACAAGTGTGAATAGGAGCAGAGTTTCCCCAAGCACAATAGTTAGTACAAAAGATACAATATGAGAGCCTATGGCTCCATTACATAGAAAGTTGGAAGAAAATCCCAATGAAGAACCAAATGCCAAGTGGTGAGAGAGAGGAGATTACAAGGCAAATTTGAATTTGATAAGTGGAGCTTCATTGCCAAGTGTAAAAATCGAATTCTGGCAAGTGGACATCATTTTCTTCTTCCCTTATGTGCCAAATTCAAATTTTATGATGGAATGACAAGTGTATATGGGTGGTAATCCATGTGGGGACAATTTCCCACAAAAATTTCCACCAAATATTCTCCCAAATCCTCCCAAATGTGCATTAACTTCACAAATTCGAATTTCCAAGTAAGCAACTCTATTTAATGCTAGAAATTTGATTTTATTTGAGCACATGTCCTTTCCTTGATATTAGGAGTCCACATCACCTTGGGAGTTCATTTTAATTCCTCCATAATTTTCCACCTCATTCCCACCTCATTTAGCATGTGTGGATATTTATTTTTCTCCATTTATTTAATTTATGGCTTAATTAATTGCCAGATTTCCCACTAAACCTAGGAAAAGTGCGTTTTGAGGGTTCAAAACACATTGTGGTGTAATTTTGATTACTCATACCCCATACAACTTCTCTAGGCAACACTTATTACAATTCAATTACAATTTTTATTGCAATTTTCGACTTGCGGGAAATCTAAAAAATTAAAAAACCACTACCTAGACCTAACCGAATTCTACGATTTTTTTTGCGTGATCTAGTATGGTAATATACATTGACTCTAGACACTAGGACTCACCCAAGGCCTCACCATCAAGTTGTACTCTGGCTTTGAGGTAAATTAGGAGGAAAAAACTCAATTAATTTTTAATTCCTGGTAGGGAGATGATAATTAACCAAGTGAAAAAACTCCCAGAGTAATACTCACTTGTTGGCAAGGTCCCAAGCTACCTAGGCTTGTTATAGACTCAATACTGACTCAGAACTCATCATTACTAACATCACTTATTACAATTCCCCATAGGGCGTCGAATCTGGGTTCAAGAGAAAAATGATGAGAAGTAGAAGTAGAGTTCAAAAACTTTGTTGAACTAATGATATCTGATGATATTTGATGGTACAAGTGTCCTCTTGTTCATCATTGGGCATGGAGTCTTCACATAATCATCAGGTGCCACTCCAGTGGTCAACATTTGGCCCCATTTGAGGATGCATGCTAGATATGAAATGATAGTGTGCAAGAACTTGGAATCTGCATCCACCAACCAAAGTTATATATTAGCAGTATCCATTCAAAATATCATCAAATAAAATCAAGCACAGAATTGGAGATTTATTGTAAGAGCATAGATAACAATTTATTCATGAAAGAAATCTACTTAGACAAAATTTGACAAGGGATAAGGTTAGAAATATGATACAAAAAAGATGCCCCATGGCATCAGATGTCTTCAATGAAGTTCATGCTGAGAACCTGCCTACTTTCGGATAGATCCATGGGTTGCTTTTCTGATGTGCCCTGTCCAATTCTAAATATTTTAGGACTTTGATCCGTTCCAACACTATGTTGTACATGGTCATCAGATTTACCAAATCCTTTCCGCTTTTTTCTTTTCTTAATAGATTGTGATGTTGATGCAATCAAAGTAGACCTTTTTGCTCGATCTTGAAGATGCTCAGATGGAAAATCCGAAGTATCTAAGACTTCTTTGACTTGCCTTTCTCCATTTTGCATCTGCTCTGACATGGGTGATGGATCAATCTCATAAGTATAAACTTGATTCCCCTCAATTTCCTTTCTATCCAGGTCACCTTCAAGTAGCCATTTTTCAATGGAATACATTCCCTCCTCATAATGAGATGAAGCTTGCTCTAGAGGATGGGGAGGCTTATGATTTGTTTCTTTGTTCCTTTCCCATTCATCATTTTCCCTAAGCTGGAATTTCTGTATCAGTAATCTTTCCATTTCCTCCAACCTATTCTGAAAAGTGATTTTATTAGCCTTCATAACATTTATTTCCTTAGCATGATTTGTTTCCATGGTGTTGATTAATTGCACTTGTTTTTCTTCCATGGCGAGTAACCTATTTTGAATAGAGATCATATGATTAGAATGATTGACCTCCATGGCCTTTATTGCGTGTGCATGATTTACTAATAATCTTGTTTGATTGAGCTCTATGTTTTTAATGAGTTGAGCTTGGTTGAGTTGCATATCCTTAATCATTTGAGTCAACTCCCTGATGAGATCCCTATCATTTCCATTTGCTTGAGATTTCGCTTTGATCTTTCTTTCATCTCCATATTTTTCTTCAAAGGCATCAATGATCGATTCTAGAGAATCAAAATTGTTAGCAAGTCTATGAACCAATCCATAGCATCACCATCTAATGGAAAGATGAAAGGTTTCATTTTAACGTCCTCATGGTTAATATCATGGCAACATTTTCTCACACAGAGGTGAAAATTCCTAAGGTGACTTTCGGTGGTAATGTCATTGTTACCTAGAAAGCTAGGCAACACATCAACAATCTCAATGGCTTCATTCGGAATAAAATTCAGAGAGCCTAGAATGTTAGTAAAATCACAAGGGGCAAACAAATCATTCATGGTGTCATGCTCACTTGACCCTGAAAGAGAAAATGGATATCAGAGAGAAGTGCTTGTCCAAGATTAGCAAGAATTCTACAAGAAGGCTTCAAGTAGAAATCCTTGCAGAAAATGAAGTAAGTGGAGTCACCACTTAAACAAGAATCTAACTCTAAAATTCAACATCCAAAAACCAAAATTTAGTCGATTTCCCAGGTATAAGAAAGCTTGTCCTCGTCAACGACGCCAAAAATGTTGACCTTCCTTGTCGCCTACACCTACTTACAAGTTAGTGAGAAAATATTTCAATCCTGAAAAGTGAAACAAGAAAATTTTTGCACAAGATATTGTAAATGCTTTCAAGATAAATAGATTTATGAATCAAAACATGAGAAGCTATCTTGCTCAAAAGGAAACAATTAGTGTTCTACTTGCAAAATGTAGATAAAAAAAATATTTGCCACAGCAAAGTATTCAATTTCAAAAATGACAAAAGGAATAAACAATTTGCAAGTAAAATCATGAGGTGTATTAGCATGAGATGCAATTACACTAGATTTAGATGCAATTAATCTTGGTTACTTTTAATCTAAAATTCCTAATCTAGGTGAGAAGTCCTCCTCTTGTGCTCTTACCAAAGGGTAAAAATTGGGGTGACTGTAAGAAAGAGGGGGCGAGGGCACGGGGGTGTCATAAACGATACCCGTCTCTTGAGTCTTATGAGCCAGCGTGTGCCTTTGTTCCTACGAAGGGATAAACCACCTTCATAGCTGCAGGGTCATACGCTTTTACCTTACTTCGTACCAAATGGGAGAGCTTTCCAAGAAACGTTTTTTTCCATATAATTTCTATCAACCAAACTTATGCTTGGAGGTAAATTTTAAATATGCAACTAAGTTAGAATACCTACTATGATATGCAAGTAAGCTTGCAAGTAATATGAAAAAGATAGAGATGCTTTAATTAAATATGCTCCAAAACACAATATTGCATAAGCTTCATAACATATGAGATTGTGAAGTGAAAGTATTTGCTTTGACTTATGATAAATCAATGACCAACTAAAAACTTGATGCTTATGAGAAATTAATTTGCATGTAAAATAAATTGCAACTCAAGATTTGTATTCAAAATATCTTTGCGAAAGGAACTCTTAAATTTGATAAAATGAAAGAAAACTTGCTTGAAATGGAATTAAATGATTGTCTTGAAAGATAAATTGCCCAAATACACAATGCTTCAAATATGTTTCAAAATGGAAATATTGCACAACCATAAAGCATAGATGATTTAGACAATAGCCAAGCCAAGTATATCAAAGTTTGCTAAAACAAAATAATGAAGAAGCTTGCACAAGATGAAAGTAAATTGCTTTGTAGAAATGTAATTTGAGACTTGTAGCAACAATTGTTATAAATGGTGCAAGTTTGAAGAAATTTAGCAAACTTGAGGAAAGTAAATGAGATGTGTGGCTATATTAATTACCAATTTAAAGCACGCATGTAAGTGAAAGGATATGCTAGAGACAACAAGTCAATCCAAGAGAGTTGATGATAATCTTTTTAACCTTGACTTCTTCTTTCTTGTATCTAGTCTTGATAGCAACATTGGAGTTTTCAGTTGGTTCTGCTACCTCGCCTTCAACATACTCTAGAACATCATGTTCCTCAAGAGTAATATCTAATCTGGCCTTCCAAGGAAAGAAGTTTGAAGCATCAACTAACTACTCTTCATTCTTAAAGTAGGAGGAGGATATCTTGATCTGCTCAAAATTTCAGCAGCAAATAGAAAGAGAAAAGAAGAGACATTTCCGCTGTAAATGAGATATTTCAGCAGCAAAATGGAAGAGAAATTTCAATAGAAAATGAGCAGTAAGTAGAAGGAACATCAAGAGATATTTCAACAAAAAGAGAGTTGCAAATGGAGCGGACAACAAACTATATTTCAGCAGAAAGAGAGTTGCAAATGGAGCAGACAAGCTATATTTCAGTAGAAAATGAGTTGCAGATGGAGTAGACAACGAGCTATATTTCAGCAGAAAGAGAGCTGCAAATGGAGCGGACAACAAACTAAATTTCAAGAGATAAAGAGTTGCAAATGGAGCAGACAACAAGAGATATTCCAGTAGAAAGAGAGCTGGAAATTGAGTTGACAGCAAGAGATATTCCAGCAGAAAGAGAGTCGAAAATGGAACTTGTCTTCACCAAAGCTTTGATACTATGTTGAAATTCTGATGTTCTATGTTGTTACAATCACTTAAATCCAGAACTTCTTTATGCTGCAAAATATGTTAAGTAATTGTAGATAGAACATAAACCACATAAACCATATGCACAATGGAAGACAGTCAAGAACTCAATGCGACAAAGAGAAGTTAGGTCAATGACCAGGGAAAAACCCACAAGTGGAAAACTCAACTAGATTCTTCTTCTATTAGAAATCAATTGTTTAATATAGATACAAAGTACAATGAAAGAATGAAGAAGTTCACCCAAATGTGAAGAAGACCTCTGATAGCAGTAATTGATGCAAACACTAAATCACTTTGGCTCTCCAAGATTTGCTCTTGCTCCTCAAAACTCTCTTGCTCTCTCTCTCTCTCTCTCTCAATCTTCCTTTAGACTCTCAAACTCTCTCTTTCTCAAGTTCAAATTTTCCTTTCACAAACACAAATGAGTGTGTCAAGTGAGGATGAGAGGCACAAATATATAGGAAGAGCAAGGAGGTTAAATTCATGAGGGAGTAACTCCTATGCCTTGAGGAGGAGTTACATATGCCAAAATAGGAGTGTAACTTATGCCATAAAGGAGAGAAGTGTAACTTACACATTTACGAGAGAAGTGTTACTTATGCATTAACGAGGTGTAAGAGGAATCTTTTTATGAAGAGTCATTAAAGTGTGTAAGAGAGTGTAAGAGGTGCTTAAAAGCATTAAAGAGAGAGAGGAATGAATCCATTAAGAGAGAGAGTAACATATGCATTAATTGAGGGGAGTTACATATGACATGATTGAGTTTCATGATTGAGAGACTTGAATTTCTTTTTAATAATAATATAATAATATCATAAAGAAGATAATAGTAGTAATAATAATAAAATTGATGATTAAGTTAAAAATTAAACAATTGAGATTGATTAAGGAAAAGCTAAGTGATTTTCCATCATATATATATGATTACGAATTGATGGAAAGTGATTTACTATTTTTTTGGTAAGTCATGGTTGCAAAGATAGATATGACTTTCTATTTTTAGAAAGTCACTTTAGAAGAGGTCGGATATGAAATTTTATTCAAGGAAATTCATCCCATAGCTGTCAATTTTCAACACAACATAAATGCTGTAATATAAATTATGGCAAAGGAAACCATGTGGAAATTATGACCCTATGTGAGGGAAATTGTTGTCATTAGATAAAACTAAAATTACAGCTGAGAATCCTTGGATTCCCCAGCCATAAGATTTCTTGGCCAATCTGTGTTGGAGCTATTCACAGAAGTGGGTAAGCCTGAGGGATTGTGTGGCAGAGAGAGGGATCCCATTCCATGGGTTGTGTAGAGTGACAGGGAAGGAGCACTGGTGGATTAGGATAGTTGTAAGAGTTTGTAGATAGTGAATTTTGGAGAATTGGGCCATGTGAAAGAGTTAGAGCGAGCCATAGGAGTTTTTGTCCTTGTGGACTCATAACCTTAGCTCAGGGGTGACCTGTTGTGAAAGATCAAAGGTAACTGAGAGCCTATGGTTAGGTGGATCGTCCATCATCTACAACTAGCTGGTGATTAAATTCCTAGAAAGATAAATGTTATGATTCAATTATGATTATGTTGATTTAATGTTATCTATGTTAAGAATTGGTTTATCGTTATGCAATTTTGTTTGCATATATTATATATAAGGCCACATCTATATCTATGAATGATTTAATTGTGTTCGTATGAGCCTGCATTGTTATATCTGCATGCATTAATTAGTCAATAGTAGGATAGTGAGGAAATTTGGTATCAAAGTTAAAGTCCATGTGAATTGCGTGTGTAGTATGGATGCTGAGCACATTGGTATCAGAGCAAGCAATTGATGGAAATAGGTGGTTTTAAGTACTCCATATTGTCAATGGTGGATAAAGAGTACTGAGTATATTACAGCACACCATCTACTAATGGAATTGCTTGCACTCTGTCTTGGAATGAGTTTAATGAAGGCTTGGTTGAGAAAGTCAGAAAGCTTCTCCTCAAACACTTTTTAGGGACTAACAACACTGCTTTACCAACCAGCTGAGCCCCTCTTAACCAGAGCTGATATTTTCTCAAAGCAGCGTGTGAAAAATAACGTAATAAATGTGACCAAGTGACTTGTCTGACGTACCTAAATTTTACTTTTATCGGATACAAGATGGAAAACTGAAAAGATATGCAGAGCTCTTTTGTTTGTACTTATTAGACGATAAGCAGACATCTGTTGATGGCTGTACTGTAATAGCATATCCCGTTATAGTATTGAATCATTCTGTCCTCAAAGTTATTGGCTATTCTATGGAAAAGTGCTCTGATAGTTTCTGGTTCAACTTAATGTTAGGCATGATTTTACAAATAGCATTTCTAATATAATTGTTCAAGATGAAACTGTTGGTTTTTTATTGTTCAAAACAAACTTTTGATTTTTAACCTTGAAGTTTCCAGTAATTTAGTGTTTGATCTTTGAATCTCAAATATATTCTATCTTATATTGATTCTTATTATGCTAAACAATCTGATGCAAGCGTATACTGCAAAACCTGATAGGTTGAAGAGATGAAGTCGTCTTTGGAAACTCTTTCATTAGAGCACCAAAAATTGACAACCCAGCTGGAAACTCTTTCTACAGCTCATTCTCAACATGAGCAGGATATTGCCATTGCCGTTACTCCAGAAGTTTCAAAGGTATTTTTTCTTATCTTTCTGTTTTCCTGTTATACTGTCCCTGTTGTTCATAGGCTGATGGTTGCACTTATTTTTTCATGGAGGACTGATCTTACATATTCCTGCTGTTTTATTGTTTTCCATGTTTTAAATAGGGGTTCAAATGTTATCCTTGATTCCTGATCACAACCGAGTGTAATTTGTGAATCATCAGCATCTAGAGAGGCTGTTTTTAAGGATTGAGATCTGTACGGGGAAAAATGATGAAGATAATTTTTTGAAGTCTGTCCTACAGTCCTAGTGAAGTGTGAAATGGGTCTGTCTTCTTCACTTGCAGGAATGGCTTGGTGGGGGTTCTGCAAAGGATCCAGTAGCAGAGGCAGCTCGAATTGCAGAGGATTCACGCATGCAGAAAGAGGCAGCTGCTGCCATAGTTGAGAAACTAGTCATTGAAAACACTGAACTTATGGAAAAGGTATGTACGATCATTTAATGTAACTTCTCAACTTTTATCTATAGAATATTAGCAGTCTTATATGAATGGAAGTGCAAAGATTGAAACCTATTTTTGTAGAAATTTTTAGATTATCATTCCATATGTTGAACAGCGTTTAAGAAACCAACAATGGTGTAAAATTTATCATTAATATTTTAGTGGACAGCTGCTGGACAAAGGGAACTGTTTGCCACATAATTGTTGATTTTTGTAGCATTGGAAAGTGTCCCAAGTCTCATATTTTGTGAGGAGGCTTGGACATCAGTATTTCAAAGAACCCAGAAACCGTTTGTGGAAATTCCACTCGGTTCATGTTTTATTAAAATAATTAATTTTTTTAATTTGGTCCCGAAGTCTAACTTAGAGAAATTAAATAATTAAAGGGTATTAATAAAACATAGTGAGAATCTTCTAGAAAACAAAGATCAAGTCATGTTTTAATCTTAGCCATTGATTAGAGTTCTAATCTGGGCCATTGTTTTATCAACGAGAAGATTATAAGAGAAGGCTTGAGGGTCATTTGGAAAGCAAGCCGAGCACACACTCAGTACCCGAAGGAAATCGATTCTGAAGGAATAGAATTCGATTTCAGAGGCAAAGTTGCAGAAGCAGAAAAAGGAAGGGGAAGTTAGCAGAGGCAGAAAAAGGCAAGAAGAGGAGGACGCAGGGGGTCACAGAGGTCAGTGCTGAGCAACAACACTGAGTCCTCACGCAGATTGATGCAGTCCAGTGTAGGGACTGTGCAGAAGATCATGCAGAGTGACGCAGAGGGAGATAGGGTGTCTTCCGGGTGTCAGAAATTCTCCCAGAGGATTCGTGGAATTTTATCTCAGGTGTATTCTAAAGTCTGCTTATCTATTTCTTGTAAAAGATTTTCCTTGTTGAAGAATAGTACAAACCCTCATCTGCTGCACCGGTTTTCACACATTGGGTTTTTCCGGGGACAATTGTCCAAAAATAACTGTGTTCATGTGATTGTTTCTATTGCGTTATATGTGTTCTGTTTTATTTTCTGCTTATGGTTAAGTGAATACTGCAGTTGTGTTTATTTCAGAATTTACTAGTAGAAAATCTGTAAATAACTTATCATAAATAAGTAGGCGAAATAAACCTATCACTGCAGTAGTATCTCAGCTTGAAACTTTCACATGGTATCAGAGCAAAAGATGAATGACAGACGAGGAGGTTTTGCAATGGAATTGAGATCCGACAATAATGCAACATTAGCTCAGAAGGGTTCTCGCAATTCTCCAGAACGCGTGGAGGAACAAAGGGATCATGATGTTTCAGTTTTGACATCCAGACTAGAAGAGGAATTTGCTTGTGTGTCAAGCATGGCCTCTTCAGAGATCTGGTATATTGACAGTGGAGCATCTCCTCAGATGACGGGAGTTCGAGAATGCTTCTCAAGCTACCAGGAGGAGCAGATGGATCTTCAAATCACTATGGGAAACAAGGCAAAATGTACACTTGTTCGAAGAGGCACCTTAATATTTCAAATAGAAGTTGGCAACAAGCTTCAGGCTACCAACGTACTGCATGTACCAGGATTGGGGATGAATTTACTCTCAGTGTCTCAACTTCAGAATAAGGGTTACGATGTATACTTTATTGGCAACAAAGTTTACGTCAAACACCGAAGTTAGAAAAAGAAGGCACAAATTGGAGTCAGGAGCCATAAACTGTACAAGGTATAGCTCAAGTCCCCAGTGGCACTGATAGGCAGTACTGATGAAAGATATTTGAGTGAATTATGGCATAGAAGAATGGGGCATCTACATCATGGAGCCTTGAGAATTCTCAAGAACACTGTCATGGGAGCTCCAGAACTTAGCACCAAGCGAGACGATGTTTACAGAGGGTGTGTATTAGGGAGTATGCCAAGGCAGCATATCCGAAAAGCAACAATAGGGCCAAGAGTATGTTGTGATTGATAGACTTAGACATTTGCGGACCAATGTCCACGAATGCTCTCAGTGGTGCAAAGCAGTGGTTTGAACATCGCGATAAAATCGCGATTTTTTCAAGAAAAAGATTAAATCGGCGATGTTTTGCGTAATTTTTTGAAAAAATCGCCAATCGTGAAAAAATCGCGATCCGTACGATAAAAATCGTGGGCTTCCAAAACGACGACTTTTATATGCGATTTTCATTTTTTTTTTTCTCATTTTTGCATTGACAGGTTTGCTAAGGAGAGCTAAGGAGTGAAGGAAGAGAGCTAAGGAGGAAGATAAATGATCTACAAGGGCAAGAGTGGACAAAAGTGAAGTATTTTAGCAAGCCAAACGAACAAAAATCGAATTTGGACCAAGTGTCTCTGGCAAAACATTTTTTCTAGGTATGGGCATCAAATTTGACCCTTTTTTTTTGTTTTTTTTTCTTGTTCTTCCATGGGTTTCTATTACCCATGTATTTTTCATCATTTGTGATTGCATTTGGTTGTGTTTTTTTTTTTTTTTTGTTTTATTGAGAGGAGAGGGTTTATTTTGGTCAAAAATGCAAAAAATTGTTTGTTAAATTTTGTTTTTTATATTTCTTCTTGTGCTCTTAGTTTCTTTCCATTATTTTTGCTTGTGTTTCAACATGTATTTTTTCCCATTATTTTTGCATTGAGTTGAGGGTTTTTTTTTGTGAAAAAAATCAAAATGTTGTATGTAAAATTGTAATTTATTTTATTTTATTTTTTAACTTGCAATTTTTCTTGTGCCCTAGGTTCAAATTTCAACGTTCAAAGTTCAAATTTCATCTTACAGTAAAACTCAAGAGTCAAGAGTTCAACAAACTTGCAAACATGCCAAGGAAATTGGATCCTTTATGGGAATTTGGTGAACCTGATCAGGGGTTTGACCAATCAAACTTGACTTGCAAGTTATGTGGTCACCACATGACAGAGGGGGTATACAGGTTGAAATACCACTTGGCACAAATTCCTGGACATGAAGTAGGCCCTTGCACAAATACCAATCCAGAAATAATCAGAAGAGCCATCAATTCATTGGAAGAAATAGAAACAACTAAACTCAGCAAGGCAGCTTTGAAGAGTCAAATATCAGGGTTTAGAGTTGATCGTGAGAGTGGTAGTGGTTCTTCAGCATCAACATTTTCTACAGGAAACCCCGTAGCTGCCTCCTCATTTTTTGTTCCTAGAATCACTCCCGGGGCACAACCATCTATCTCCTCCCTTATTAAAAAAAAGGAGAAGGAAGAAGCTGACAGGTTGTTGGGCAAACTGTTTCTTTGGAGTGATATTCCTTTCACTGTTGCCAGGAACAATCCATTTTATCAAGCTACGATTGATGCTATCGCTGTTGTTGGCCCAGGATACAAAGCCCCTTCATATGATGACTTTAGAGGGCGCATTCTGCAAAATGAGAAAGTTGACTGCACCAAGAGATTGGAGGAGTTAAGGGCATCATGGGAAGTCACAGGATGCATTGTGATGTTAGATGGTTGCACTGATCAAAGGGGTAGGACCCTTATTAACTTCTTGGTCAGTTGTCCCAAGGGGACAATGTTTATGAAATCTGTTGATGCATCTGCACATGTCAAAGATGCAAGATTATTATGTGATTTATTGGATGTGTTCATTCTGGAGGTGGGCCCCAAAATGTTGTCCAAATCATAACGGACAACGCTGCAAACTATGTTTCTGCTGGCAAGATGCTTATGGAGAGGCATCCAAGCATATTTTGGACACCTTGTGCTGCACATTGCCTTGATTTGATGTTGGAGGACATCGGAAAGATTGATTTTGTCAAAGATATTGTAGAATCATCAAAGAGCATTACAAAATTTATATATAATCATGCATTTGTGCTTCATTTGATGAGAACATTCACCAACAAGAAGGAGTTGGTGCGGCCTGCTATTACACGATTTGCCACTAGTTTCATATCTCTTCAATCCCTCTTGAATTCTAAGTGGGATTTGAAGAGAATGTTTCTTTCAGAGGAGTGGCGTGCTTTGACTATCAGCCGCAAACCAGAGGGAGAGGCCATTTGCAGGTTGGTGTCATATCAGGAAAGTTTCCGGGCGGGAGTGCAAGAGGTGTGCAACGTTACTGAACCTTTGGTAAAGGTTCTTAGATTGGTGGATGGAGAGAAGCCTGCAATGGGATACTTGTATGAGGCCATGGATAGGGCCAAAGAAGTTGTTTGCAGCTACTATGATGATAAGGGTGATGAGGGGTTTCAGAAACAACTTCTTTTATGGGAAGTGATTGATGACCGATGGAACAACACACTCCATCGTTCCATTCATGCTGCAGGGATCTTTCTGAACCCCAGATTTGCTTACTCATGTAGTTTCCTATTTGATGCTGAGGTCATGGATGGCTTTTTCACTTGTGTTCAAAAGATGGTGCCAACTCCATCAGAACGTGCAGAGATATCTAAAGAAATGGAGGTATACAGAATGGCAGGTGGCACCTTGAGCTTCGACATGGCTGTCCAGAATAGGACTACTAAAATGCCAGGTAAGATTTTCATTATTTTAAAATTTTTCTTATGTTTGTAACTTTATAAGTTTATCTTATTTGTTGTAACTTGTAACTTGTAGATGCATGGTGGAGGAGCTACGGTGGCAGATTACCAAAACTCCAAAAACTTGCCATTAGAATACTCAGCGAAACATGTAGCTCTTCAGGATGCGAGCGCAACTAGGTAAAAAACTTAAAATATTCCAGCTGATTTTTTGAATTCATTAAATATTTTTTTTAAAAATTTTTAATTTATTAATTTATGACCCTTGTACAGGTTGGAGGCCCAGCGCCTCAATGACATGGTTTACGTCTACTACAATCTTAAATTGTGGGTGAGACAACTTGAGAGGACACCTGATATGGAGGCCATCTCTTTAGATGCGATTGACACCACTGCTGAATGGAGGGTTGAGGCTGAGAGGCTTGTCATGGAGTCAGCCCCTGATTGGATAGAGCAGGAAGTAGTGGAGGGGGAGGAGGACGAGGAGGAGGAGGAGGAGGAGGAGGAGCAGGAGGAGGAGGTGACACCACCTACCACTACTACCGGTAGAGGACGTGGTCTGCCTCCTTTAGCTCCTAGTGCTTCAAGTTCCCGTTCTGGTGCTTCAGTTTCTACTTCTAAAGCACGACAGAGTCCATTGCCATTCCTGCCAGCTTCTTCATCTAGAGGGAAAGGCAAAGCTGTTGTATTTTCTCGCAAGAGGGGCAGAGGAAATCAGTAGTATAGGACCATAGGTTATATGGTGCATTGACATTCCTTTGTATATGACATTATGACTCATGATATGAGATACATTATTATATTTTTTGTTGATATTTTGAGGCTGAGTTGACTCTTGAGACTCAGGACTTAGTATTCAGGACAAGATTCAGTTCTATGTGTGATGTAGCACTAGACATGATATTACACATCTTATATATTAGTTTTTTTTCATATTTATGTGTCAATGCATTTATTTTATGCTGTGGATGCTTTAGATATTAAAAAAATTGAAAAAAAAGAATATTTTGTATGTGCCGATTTTTTCCCGATTTTTACCGAATTTCTCAATTTTTACGATTTTTTCTGTTTTTTTCCCCTCGCCGATTTAATCCCGATCGCGATTTTCAAAACATTGGTGCAAAGTACTTTGTCACCTTTATTGATGACCATTCCAGAAAGACATGGATCTACTTTCTGATGACCAAAGATGAGGTCTTTGAGCGATTCAAAGAATTTAAGGCTTTGGTGGAGAATCTAACAAGAAAGCGGATCAAGACATTGCAATCAGACAATGGTGGAGAGTACATTGATAAGGACTTCACAAGGTTCTGCGCAAAGGAAGGCATCAAGAGAGAATGGACTGCTCCATATAATTCAGCGCAGAATGGGGTTGCAGAGAGGAAGAACAGGACTATTGTGGAAGTTGCGAGGGCAATGCTGTATGATCAAGACATGCCTAAATTTCTGTGGGTTGAAGCTTCTCGTACAACCGTGTGTGTAGAATAGGGTGCCTCATAATGGATTGGGTAAGGTTACTCCTGGGAGTGTGTTCACAAGCAACAAGCCTGAAGTGAGGCACTTTAGGATATTTGGCAGTATAGCATATTGCCATGTACCCGATGAGAAGAGGAAGAAGTTGGATCAGACTGTTGAAAAAAGGTACCTTGTGGGATATAGCGAGAATGCGAAGGCTTACTGCATCTATATTGCCGAGAGTAGGAAGGTATTGGTAAGACAGAATGTGAAGTTCATGGAGGAGAGAGCCTTTAGCAAATCCCGCGAAATGTCTTCAGTTACATAGTTTGAGGAGGATCTGTTGGTCCAACCACATCGACCTACGAATGATGGCTCTAGTGCCTCTCCAAGGCACAAGTATCTTAATGAAAGCTTTTCTGAGGAAGTGCAAGAAGGAGAGAAGGTGAATCCACCCACCACTAGTGGAAGGACGAGCAAAGAACTACAAAAGATTCTGAGGGATGCAGAGGAGTTTGTTGGAGCTCCTAGAAATGAGAAGAGGGAACGCAGACAGCTAGACAGGTACCAGGCATTGGTAGCACAGGTTGGAGAACCCTCTAGTTTTCAGGAGGCAGCTCAGCATTAGGTGTGGGTAGATGCTATGGTGGAGTACAACTCCATCATGACAAATGATGTCTAGGAAGTAGTTCCTAGACCTCCAAATATGTCGGTTGTAGGTTCGAGATGGATCTACAAGATTAAAGATGCTACAGATGGAAGCATAGAGAAATTCAAAGCCAGGTTTGTGGCTAAGGGGTATGCAGGGAAGTAAGGGATCGATTATGAAGAAACCTTCGCCTTGGTAGCTCGGTATACTTCAATCAGATCCGTCATCTCTGTTGCAGCGCAGATGGGATGGGAAATTCACGAGATGGATGTCAAGACTGTGTTCTTGAATGGGGTGATAGAAGAGGAAGTGTACATAGAGCAACCAGAGGGCTTTGAGACACATGAGTAGAAAACTCACGTGTGCAGGCTTAAGAAAGCCTTGTACGGATTGAAGCAAGCCATTAGAGCGTGGTATGGACGAATTGACAGCTACCTGCAGAAGATGGGATTTGTCAAGAGTGACAGAGATCCCAACCTCTACTATTGAGAGTAGGGGATGAGCCTCTAATATTGGTGTTATATGTAGATGATCTGTTTTTGACTGGATCATCTAGGCTCATCAAAGACTGCAAGGAAAGTCTGGCTACAAAATTCAACATGAAGGATCTAGGGCGGATGTATTATTTTCTGGGTTTGGAAGTTTGGCAGCAGAAGGGAGAAATATTCCTTGGGCAAGGAAAATATACTATAGAGGTTCTGAAGAGATTTCAGATGGAGGACTGTAGACCCATGGCTACACCAATGATCACAAACTGGAAGAAAATTGACACGTCCGAGGATGATGAGGCTAATCCTACATGTATAGGCAACTCATAGAATCATTGATGTACTTGGTCAACACTAGATCGGGCATCTGTTATGTCGTGAATACCCTTAGTTCATGGTAGAACCAAGGAGGGCTCACTGGGCAACAACCAAACATGTTCTCAGATACTTGAAGGGAACAATTGAGTTTGGATTGAGGTACACCAAGGGCAATGAAATCTAGTTGAGTGGGTTCACTAACACAAACTGGGTTGGAAGTCTAGTAGATCGGAAAAGTACCAGTGGGTATTGTTTCAATGTCGGATCAGAAATGACTTCCTGGTGCAGTAGGAAACAAATATCCGTGGCACGGAGCTCACCCGAGGCTGAATATATGGCAGCTAGCACAACTTCGTGTGAGGCCATATGGCTTCGTAAGTTGCTCATGAACTTACTCAAGAAGAGGATGGAACCAACCAGAATTTTGTGTGATAATCAGAGTTGCATCAAACTCTCTGGAAATCCCGTGTTTCATGATCAGTTGAAGCACATTGACATCAAGTGCCACTTTATCAGAGACTATGTCCAACGGGGAGCAGTACAGTTGAAGTACATTCCTACAGGGGAACAAGTGGCAGATATCCTCACGAAAGCTCTGGGTAAGATTAAGTTTGTTTACTTCAGAGAAAAGATGGGGATGGTCAAGAATCCATTCCAGTAGAGGAATGGATAGGCTCGAAATTCAGAGGGAGCTGCAGTATGGATGAGGCAGTGACAGAGATGGTGTCATGGGCAGCAATATAGAGTGCAACAACGCAACAGATGAGGGGTAGCAGCCGAGACATCAGCAGCGCAGTAGATGCTTTAGGTCAAAGGAGATGTAGTTGGTATTTTGCTTGAACACTTTCCTCACTAAGAGGGAGTGTTCATTTTCGTAGCATTGGAAAGTGTTCCAAGTCTCATATTTTGTGAGGAGGCTTGGACATTAGTATTCCAAAAAACCTAGAAACCGTTTATGGAAATTCCACTTGGTTCATATTTCATTAAAATAATTAATTATTTTAATGTGGTCCCTAAGTCTAAACTTAGGGAAATTAAATAATTAAAGGGTATTAATAAAACAGAGTGAGAATCTTCTAGAGAACGAAGATCAAGTCATGTATTAATCTTAGCCATTGATTAGAGATTTAATTTGGGTTGTTGATTCATCAACGAGAAGATTATAAGTGAAGGCTTGAGGATCATTTGGAAAGCAAGCCGGGCACACACTCAGTACCTGAAGGAAATTGATTCTGAAGGAATAGAATTCAATTTCAGAGGGAGATTTGCAGAAGCAAAAGAAGGAAAGAGAAGTCAACAGAGGCAGAGAAAGGAAAGAAGAGGAGGACACAGGGGGTCACAGAGGTCAGCATTGAGCAGCAGCATTGAGTTCCCATGTAGAGTGATGCATTCCAACGCAGGGACTGCGCAGAAGATCACGAAGAGTGACGCAGAGGGAGATAGGGTGTCTTCTAGGTGTTAGAAATTCTCCCACAAGATTCAGGGAATTTTATCTTAGGTGTATTCTAAAGTCTACTCGTCTATTTCTTGCAAAATATTTTCCTTGCTGAAGAATAATACAAACCCTCATCTGCTACACCGGTTTTCCTGCATTGGGTTTTTTCTGGGGACAATTGTCCAAAAATAATTGTGTTCATGTGATTGTTTCTATTGCGTTATGTGTTTTGTTCTATTTTTTGCTTATGGTTAAGTGAATACTATAGTTGTGTTTATTTCAGAATTTACTGGTAGAAAATCTGTAAATAACTTATCATAAATAAGTAGGCGAAATAGACCTATCATTGCAGTAGTATTTCAGCTTGAAAATTTCACAATAATTAGATGGCTTAATAAGTTAATACATATGAATACTTTGTTGAATACTTTTCCTAGGGTTACTTTGTGCTCATGTGTATGATTGAATTATCAAAATCATGTGCAGACACACACCTTATAACTAACAATAGATGGAGAATTTAGGAAAACATTATATTCTTGACATGGTTGGCAAACTAAAACAATTATTGAACTGTAAGGGGAAGGTCAGAATTGTGCAGAAGCCAACCACTGGAAACCCAAATAGTGGAAATGCGAGCGGTAGGTTGGAGCCATTGTTTTTAAACTCAACCTTCTCAGACACGAAGTTGGTTAAGTTGACCGAGTGGACCAAATGTTGAGAAATCTAAGGTAGCATTTAGATTTTGGTTCATTAAACGATTTCTCTAAACTTAACGAGTTCTTGTGATAGCATTTAGTCTTTCTACATTATATTAGTGTTCTTTCCATCATCAAGAAAAATGCCAAAAACAAATGAAGATTACAAAAATGAGAAAAGGGACACAAGATGTAGGCGCTCAGCCAGGGAAAAACTCCACTTTGAGGGGAAAACCCAATCAAATATTTTCTTCAATAGAATCAAATGAAGTTGAGACATATCCAAGACCCTCTAGACTAAAACCATCCTCCATCTATCAAGTCAACCTCCTCAGCCCTGCAACTTTGCTTGCTTCATAACAAACTCAGCCCTTTCTGCAACTGTAATTCGGTCCTTTAATACTGTACCCTCGACCCTCTCTTGCAACAGTAACTTCGGCCCTGTAGTGCTGTACCTTCGGCCCTTTCCTGCAACAGAAGCTTCGATCCTGCAGTGCTGTACCTTTGACCCTTAATAGTAACTTCGACCTTCTCCTGCAATTGTAACTTCCTTCTTTAGGCTACTTCACATCACTTAAAAGTCGCAGATAGAAAGAACTTGTCTCTTCTACAACTTGGTCGAGTTTACTTTGCTATAGATAGTTGTTTCTGTCTGTTCTATTGGGGCCAACATGAATGGTAGGAGAGGTCGACTTGATGGAATAGGATAAGACATAATTTTGAAATAGAAATTTTCTTACTTTGACGCTATGAGCCCAGGAAGGGTCTCTTACATACTGAGTTTGACTTAACAAAAATCCTAGAGCACTCAATGAGCGCTTTGGCCTATTTGACCATTGACCCAAGCACGAAACCCATGCTTTAATAAGTTGATTTCTTTTTACAATACATTACTTCATGACTCAAATACAATTATGAAGACCGACACTAGTTACATTCTTCAACACTCCCTCTTAACTAGGGAGGTATTCATAATTACATATATACATAGGTACATGGAAGATCTCAAAATGATATGCTCTATGAAGAGTCAGACCACACACAATGGTACAGATTAGATACTTGACAGAGGTATCTAATCAGGTAGGACTAAGGTGTGTTCCAAGCTTTAGCCACTCTAGGTATCATCAGGGTTTAACTATAACACCAACCCAGGGATCTAGGTACGTATCCAAGGTCGAAGCTCCAAGACCAACACCATCCTCCCTACTTTGGGATCTAAACATCAACACATAGGCTGGCCATATGTCCTCCCAAGCGTCTTGTCGCCCCAATAAGCTTCATCTCTCCCTATAAACTAAATCAGATATATCCACCAGTCCATGCATGCTTCGAAATGTTCAACCTTCTTATGGAGAGATCTTGCATAATCACAACCCCAATTACTAATAAACTTTCAAGTTTCAATATATATATATATATATATATATAAGTTAACTCAAACCTACGGGGTTCTTAAATATACTGATGCCGCCTAGATCATCATCATATTATTGAAACACATCTTTGTTGGAAGTTAACTTCTACAACAACACCAAACTCAACTTTTGCACTTCTTGCAAAACATCCAAGCTTTGTTTACAACTTTGTTATCCACGAATATCTATTAGTAATGCTTCAACTATTCTCCGATCTCAAACATCCTCGTGGCCGTTTCATCAAGTCATTCGCTTCTCTTCAAGCTCCCTCTCGACTAGGGAGATATACACTTTCCTTTATCCAAGTGACTAGGGGATAAGTCCAACAACTATTTTATTCTTCCAGTCACACATGCTCTTCTCTTTGCATCAACAATTCATCGAAGAATCTAGATCTTTCAAAAGTTCAGGAATATTATTCCTTCACATGACAACAAGGTCATTTATCGAACTTAAATGTAAACTTTAATGTCATCGAGGTTCTCACAACTCCCTCTTTCCATCATCCTCAACATTATCAAATATGAGGTAAGCATCTTCATCATCTTGAACACTATGTACTTGCAAACCTTCAATAACAAGTACAACCAAACACAAATATATATGTACAAGAGCATGAAGTCAATTTTATTAATATAAGATTAGCGTGTTATAATACGATCATCACAACAATCAAGTTTTCGATATCCAAAACCTAAATCTAGTTAGTTTTACAATTAATAAAGGTTATATTCTTCATGCATTAGCCTTCTTACAACATCCTTAGCTAGGGTTTTGTTACAAACCCTAGATTCCATCATCTTAGCAACAAAATCAAGTTAGTAATCATAGCATCTAGGGTTTCAACAATATGCTCTTAGAATTTTAAGTCAAACCCTACTAGGGTTTTTTTAGGAACCCTAGATGTTGTAAATAAGACCAAATCATGAATATTGATAATCAAAAGCATTCTAATTATAGCGAGAGCACTTTATATTATCATGCTCCAAAAGTCTCATATCAATATCTACTAGGGTTTTTGATGTAAACCATAGATACAAACATCAAGGCATCAAAGTTAGATATACAACAATTTTTATCAAGCTAGGGTTTCGATCATATGAAAGAGCATACACCGAGGGTTTCATTCCTAAGATCTTACTTTATCTATTACAAGGGTTTTGTTCATAAACCCTAATTCACCAAACCCTAAAAATCTAGGGTTTCATAATATGTTTTGAATACCAATAGCAAATCTGAAAGACTAGGGTTTTACATATAACACAATCAAGACTTTAAACATCATGAGTTCTATTATCAAATCCTAAGTAGGATAGGGTTTCAATGTCAACTACCCTAAGCAACGAGAGGCTAGGGTTTTACAGTGAAACCTAAAGGTTAGGGTTTCACCACAAATGAGCAAACAACAAGAGATACTATGATAATGGTAGATTCAATCTATTGATTAATCACCCTAACAAGAATCTTTATGATTCAAGACCTTAGGCGTAAGAGAGTTAGTTATATAAAACAAATTTAAAATGACCGTACATTGAAGTATGAAGAAGACCTACTATAAAAATTTATACATACCTTGAGATTTTGCTTTACAAACCTTGTAGGATCCACAAATGAAGGACTCCCGCTGAATCTACTCCCTTTTTTTTAAGTGAGAAGATGGAGGCTTCTTTTGAGGAACACATTTATAAGATCAATTCTTCTATATATACTTGCAACATTTGTTTGACAAGTACTACTAAGAATATGATTGTAACCTAGGGATTTTTTAGATTAAAAAAAACAGATCTAGCATTTTCATTACCTTGAATGAATTCCAAGGGATTTTGAGTAGAAATCCTAACTAGGTCTAAAGAGCAATATGTTAAGAAGACTAATCATTCAATTCTTGTTCTGCAAGGAATTGTCATAGATCTTGTATTGCTTACAGGCCCTAGGCATTATGAGATAGGGTTTCTAAACAAAAAAATGAGCTTTTCATATATATATATATATATATATATATAATCTAGGTTTTACAATCCTAGAAATTCACAACGTTTAACACAAAAAGAGCTTGTCAACCTAAGCA
Source organism: Pinus albicaulis (assembly GCA_034641835.2). Taxonomy (NCBI): domain Eukaryota; kingdom Viridiplantae; phylum Streptophyta; class Pinopsida; order Pinales; family Pinaceae; genus Pinus; species Pinus albicaulis. The sequence continues at coordinate 102,167,366 of CM076574.1, read as the reverse complement.
GCTAAACATTTTATGTTTGTTTCATACATAGCTCAAAATTTCGTACCTTTGACTTAGAAGTTCCATTGATCTTGTTGCTCTTTCTGGAAAATTTTGAGTGTACAAGAGATGAGTTGCTACAGGTCATTTTTTTTGGTTGGTCTAACCCATAGGGATTTGAGCATTGAATCTCTTGCTTTACACATGACTTCGTAACAAAGTGATCACCAATTGAGCTACACCGTGTGGTCAGGTCCTTTATTTTGACTTATCCTTATAGATCGATTTTCCATAAGAACTGTAGACCTTGTTTCTCAAAGTGGTTGGACTTCAAATGTCTTACTGAAGTATATTTTCTTACATGAAATCCTTCCAGGTCTACTTTTATGTAACAATTGAACCTTATATATATACTTAGATTCTCATCCTTATTCTACATGGATCTCGACTCTTTTAAATTTAGGGACACTGTAGCTTTGTAGCAGTCCTTTAATGCCTTTTGAATAATTCGGTTTGGGTCCTTTTGTTGAAGAATGTAACTAGGTTTGGTCTTCATAATTGTATTTGAGTCATAATGAAATGTATTTATCAAAAGAAAGAAAAATAAAATTTATTATTATTAAAATGACTTATTAAAACATGGGTGTCATGCATGGGTCATCATTTTCTAGGTCAAAGTCCCCATTGAGGACTTCTAGGCTTTATCTGGAGTCATTAGAGTCATTGTCCATTTTATTAGACCCTTCTTGGGCTTTTGTATCATGTAGAAATACTTATTATTGAGTCAAATAAGTCATTTGTCACCTCCACACCAAGTCGACCCTTACTTGATGAAGTTGGCCTACATTAGGACAATTCGACCCACAAAAGAGGCTATATATAGAGAGGCAGTTCGGTCCATTTGATCACTCACTCAACAAATTCGATACACAAGAAGAAGAAACAAAAAAGTGTGAAGTTCCAAGAGAAGGCAAAGAATTGCAAGAGAAGACAAAATCAAAGTTTTTGGGCTATCTTTCTCTCACACGTGTGAAGTTACTGGGCTACTGTTGGGGTCGAAATTTTGGATTCTACTGCAGGTCTAAGTTTTGTTGTTGGGTTGAAGTTATGTTGCTAGAGAGGTCGAAATCCTGCTGTTGCAAGGTTGAAGTTGCTGCTGGAAGGTTATCATTTGAAGAGGAAGGAAGGCTTGATTTGGTGATTAGAAGAAGTCTGTGTCTAGGTCAAAGAGTCTTGGATTATCTCGTCTTGTCTTGTGAAACTACTGAAGGAAGAGGTTTGACTGGGTTTTCCCCAATCTAGGGGTTTTTCCCTGGTTGTGTGCCTACATCTGGTGTCTTTGATATTCATGTTATGGTTTTGGTAATTGCTTGATGAATCAAGATAAAAGAAAAACATAAAAATGTTAATAAGAACATAAGAATACCATAAGTAATTATCAACATAAAGAAAATATTTCTACCTTTTCGATTTTCCAACATGGTATCAGAGTTAAGGTGAAGAAGGAAGAAAAAGGTAGCCTGAAGATCTACTGAAAGGAGAATAAGGAGTTTTAAGAAGTTGAAAAAGGGTCATGAAGAAAAAGGATCATATAAGGGGATAAGCCTACTATCTTCAAGAACCATGTCTAACTCATTGAAGGGAGAAAACAAATTAGAAGGAGCCTCCAACTACAGTGCATGGAAAAAGAGGATAGATCTCATCGTCGAGAAGAATAAAGTTTTGGATCTAGTCAGAGGAAAAGTAAAGAAACCTACAAATGGATCAACTGAAGCAGAGAAAGCAAAGTTTAGAGAAACATATATATATTGGCCATGAGCCTAATAGTGGATGGAATAAAGGACAACCTCGTTCCATATATATCCAACATAGATTCTGCTCAAGAAATGTATGAGGCCCTATCCAAATTATTCACAATCAAGAGCATTGGTCAGATTGTAAGCCTCAAAACCGAACTAAGAACTACAAAGATGACAAAAGATGATACTGTGAAATCCTTCTTTGTAAAGATAGCTAGAATCAAAGATGAACTCCAGGCAATAGATGAAATACTACCTGAAAAAGAGCTCATGGTTACTGCTTTTCTAGGATTACCAACATTTTGGAGTGCCTTTGCTTTAGGGATCAACAGTTGGAAGGATACTCCTACATTCGAACAATTATGGAACATATGTAGTCAATAAGTCAGAATATCATTAGTAAGCAACAAGGAGAATGAAGAGGAGAACATCTCAAATTCCTATTCTTCTCATCACAAGAATAAAAGAACCTTTAAGAAGTTCAAAGGGCCTAGGAAGAAGATAGACCTATCTAAGATTGAATGTTACAATTGTCACAAAATGGGTCACAATAGAAACAATTGTCCTGAAAATGCAAGGAATAAAAGGAGAGATAGGGATCAAGCTAATATTGCCAATGAAGAAACACCGAAGAAGACCAAGACTGAAGAATCATAAATCAAGGACTTACACTACTAAGTCCTCTCTCTCTTATCTCTCTTAGTCCTCGATTCTAAGTTTTGAATTGTTTCCCTTTATGTTTTGATTTCTAGTACTTATAGGTCTAACTTGCTTTGGTAGAACATTTTTGAATTGCTTTGATAAAGTTATAGGTATCACTCGAGATTGGTTTAAGAGGGAGTCCTCACCATTTTACCAAAGATAAGTATCTTACTCGTTGTATTGTCCTTTATATTTGGTTCCCTCTCTTATCTAGATATGTTTGTATTATATGCTAATAACATTTATTTTCATATTTTCCTTGTCTAGGAAAGGCTTGCTGAATGCTCAAGGGTTATGGAGGATACCTCAAAGGATAAGCTTGAAGTATGGTAAGAAGTTATGTTGAAAAGGAAGCTCTTCAAGAATTGATGTCCTACAAGGTTTGTTAAGAAACAACTCAAATGTATGTCTTAGATCATAAGCATTGTTCTCTTCATAATAAAGGTATATTCATTGCTTTTAATAGTCTCCTTTGCATTACTAGCATCATTATGTCTAGGATTTTGAATCACATAGATTCTTGTTAGGGTGATTAATCATTAGATTGAATCTACTCTCATTAAATCATCATTATGGAACCCTAAAAGGTTCATTGTAAAACCCTAACATAAGGGTATATTGAATATGAAACCCTAGTCTACTTAGGGTTATTGATGAAATCTAGTAAATACTATTCTTTTGATGTTTTGGTACTACTATAGAAACCCTAGTCCTTTAGGGTTTGCTATGTTATGTGTTGAAATCCTAAACCTTTAGGTTTTTGGTAAATTAGGGTTTATGAGCAAAACCCTCATAATATATTTAGTAAGTTCCTAGGAATGAAAGCCTAGGTGTATGTTTGTCCGTCTGATCAAAACCCTAACCTAATCAAAATTGTTGTATGTCTAACTTTAATATATTGATATTTGCGTCTTGGGTTTATCTAATAGATATGATATACTTGTACATGATTATGAAATCCTAGATATGTATATACACTAACCTAATTGTTGATGCTCATAGTCTAGGGTTTGTAACTAAGCCCTAGTAGAAGTTTGATATTCTAGGATATAATAATATTGTTTAGCTTTGATGATAATAGTCTGGTGTTTGCAACAAACCCTAGTAGGAGTTGGTCATATCGTTGCAACCTTAGATTGTGCTATGATTGGTTTTGATTGTTGATATCTAAGGCTCAACGTCTCAAAGATGGATTCTAGGGTTTGCAATATATCATAAGTAGAATCTGTCATATCTTTGAAAGTAATATTGAAGCCCTAGACATAATGAGACTAATATCTTGATTGAGTAACTTTAAGTTTTAATGATGTGATCTAGGGTTTGTTACAAAATTCTAGCAAGAAGTTGAAGTATAGAAGTATGTGTCTCTTGCTAATTATGAACCTAACTAAGTTTAGTTATTTGATATCTAAAATCTAATGCTTTCATTATTATGATTCTGATATAGTTAACTTCATATGTATTTGGTTGTACTTGCTATTAAAGTTTTGTAGGTACACAATCTTCAAGATAATGAAGATGTCCATGATGAAGAAAGCTATAAGAACAAGATGACTTTGTTAAGAAGGAATGAAGCTATGAAAGATTCTTTGATGTTATAGAAAGTAGTTGATCTCGCTAAGTTAAGAGGGAGCCTGGATAAAAGAAAGGATATATCTCCACAATTGAGAGGGAGGGCATATCATGATAGTCATGGTGGATGTTTTAGTTTGGGATCTGTTATGATTTCATGGATGAGTAGAAAACAAGATCGTGTTGCATTGTAATGTTGCTGCAAGTGAAGTAGGAAAGGAAGCAGTATGGTTGAGGAAACTTATTTCAGATTTGTTTGGGAAGCCTCTAAGTCCTACTGTGATAAATTGTGGTAATCAAAGCAACATCAAGATGTTTGAAGATTCCGTGTCCCATGCAAGGATGAAGCATATCAATAACAAGTACCACTACATTAGAAGCTTGGTACAAGATGGGATTGTGAAGCTATAGTATGTCCCAACCGGCGAATAGGTAGTTGATGTGTTAACAAAGTCTCTTCCTAATAAGAAGTTTGAATATCTTAGAAGTATGCTTGGTTTAGTTGATATTACTGATTTTGTTGATGATAAGTGTTGAAGCATCTACATGTGTTTGATGCTTGGAAGAGATTTGATGTTACTGATTTGAATAATCAGGAGTGTTGAGGCATCATGTGTAATACAAAATGCTTAGGAGGACATCTACATGTGTCTGATGTCTAGATCCCAACGTAGGGAGGGTGGCGTTGGTCATGGAGCTCTGACCTTGCATTAGGGACCTAGATCCCTGAGTTGATGGTTAGTAAGTAAGCCAGATGGTACCCATAGTGGCTGAAAGTTGTAGTCCATCTTAGTCCCACCCAGATAGATTTCCCTGGTCAAGAATCTAGTCCGTGGCATTGGGTGTGCCTAAACTCTTCGTAGTTCATGTGTTTTGAAATCTTCCATGTACTTGTATATATATGTGATTATGAATACCTCCCTAGTTAAGAGGGAGTGTTGAAGAATGTAACTAGGTTCGGTCTTCATAATTGTATTTGTGTCATAATGAAATGTATTTACCAAAAGAAAGAAAAATAAATTTTATTACTATTAAAATGAATTATTAAAGCATGGGTTTCATGGTTGGGTCATCATTTTCTATGTCAAAGTCCCCATTGAGGACTTCTACGTTTTATCTGGAGTCATTAGAGTCATTGTCCATTTTATTAGACCCTTCTTGGGCTTTTGTATCATGTAAAAAGAATTATTATTGAGTCAAATAAGTGATTTGTCACCTCCACACCAAGTCACCCCTTACTTGATGAAGTTGACCTACATTAGGGCAATTCGACCCACAGAAGAGGCTATATATTGAGAGACAGTTCGATTCATATGATCACTCACTCAACAAGTTTGATACACAAGAAAAAGAAGCAGAAAAAGTGTGAAGTTCCAAGAGAGGGAAGAGAATTGAAGGAGAAGAAAAAATCAAAGTTTTTGGGCTATCTTTCTCTCACACGTGTGAAGTTATAGGGCTGCTGCTGGGGTCAAAATTCTGGATTCTACTGCAGGTCGAAGTTCTGTTGCTGGGTCGAAGTTCTGTTGTTGGGGAGGTCGAAATTCTGCCACTGCAAGGTCAAAGTTGTTGTTGGATGGTTATCATTTGAAGAGGAGGGAAGGGCTGACTTGGTGATTGGAAGAAGTCTGTGTCTAGGTCAAAGAGTTTTGGATTATCTCGTCTTGTCTTGTGAAACTACTGAAGGAAGAGGTTTGACTGGGATTTCCCCTATCTAGGGGTTTTGACCTGTTTGTGTGCCTACATTTGGTGCCTTTGATCTTCATGTTATGGTTTTGGTATTTGCTTGATGAATCAAGATAAAAGAAGAACATAAAAAAGTTAATAAGAACATAAGAAATCACACGTAATTATCAACATAAAGAAATTCTTTTTTCCTTTCTGATTTTCCAACACCTTTTTCATTGCAGGATGTAAGGATTAACTTTAATCTTTATTAAACAAAAAAATTGGTCTGGACTAGGCTCAAAGATTAGCCCTTTTGTTTTTTCTAGTTGATGCTTCATGGCTCCTTATATTGTTACGATCATCAGAACTTATGGTAACTTCAGATGTACATGAATAGGTGACCTTTTAATTTCAGAGACTAACAAAACTTTGCACTATGTTGTGATGAATTCAACCTTGATTAGGCTAATGGACTAGCCTCTTAGGTCTCAAGAAAATGTTATGTTGTTCCTTTCACGATTTGGGTTCTCAAGCTCTGGATGCGACCAAGTTACAGAAGTATGTGCTCAAAAGATAGTTTTCATTTTGTAGCTCATATTTTCTTCTAGAAGCTTGACCTTTTAAAGACTAGAATAGTCAGTTTCCTTTTCCCTTTTTCATTGTGATCTTCTAGCTGCCATGTTCACTGACCTTAGCTCTGATACCATGTTGAGAAATCTAGGGAAACTTTTAGATTAAGGTTCATTAAATGATTTCTATTGACAAGTTCTTGTGATATCATTTAGTCCTTCTATATTATATTAGTGTTGTTTCGATGACCAAGGCAAATGCCAAAAACAAATGAAGATCACAAACACGAGAAAAGGGACACAATATGTAGGCGCTCAGCCAAGGAAAAACCCCACTTTGAGGGGAAAAACCAGTCAAATATTTTCTTGAATAGAATCGAATCAAGTTCAGACATATCCAAGATCTTCTAGACTAAGACCATCCTCCATCCACCAAGTCAACCTCCTCAACCTTGCAACTTTTCTTGCTTCATAACAAACTCGACCATTTCTGCAACTGTAATTCGACCCTTTAATATTGTACCCTCGACCTTCTTCTGCAATAGTAACTTCAACCCTGTAGTGTTGTACCTTCGGCCCTATCCTACAACAGAAGCTTTGGTCCTGCAGTGCTATACCTTTGACCCTCAACAATAACTGCGATCTTCTCTTGCAATTGTAACATCCTTCTTTAGGCTACTTTGCATCAATTAAGTCGCAGATAGAACTTAGTTGTCTCTTCTCCAACTAGGTCGAGTTTACCTTGCCATATATAGTTGTTTATGCCTATTCTATTGGGGCCGACATGAATGGTAGGAGAGGCCGACTTGATGGAGGAAGATAAGACATAATTTTGACGTATAAATTTTCTTTCTTTTAGACAATGAGCCCAAGAAATGTCTCTTACATAATGACTTTGACTCAACAAAAATCCTAGAGCACTCAATAGGTGCTTTGACCTATTTGACCATTGACCCAAGCATGAAACCCCTTCTTTTATAAGTCAATTTCTTTTTACAATATTTTTTTTTTCTTTCTTTTGATAAATACATTACATCATGAATCAAATACAATTAAGAAGATCGACACTAGCTACATTCTTCAACACAAAAAATCGAGTCAACGTGGCCGTCTGCTTGGTTTGGAGATTAGTTTGAAACTTTAATACCAAACCGACTGAGTCAATGCATGGCACGACCAGTTTGGTACTGAACTAGTCCAACTCTTTCAAGTCCATATCTACTTGGTTGTGTTGGTCCTCAACCTCACCATGTCACATTTGAAGGAAATGTTATTTTTTTAAGAATTATACCTAAACCCTATATCCCAGAATCCTAAACCCTAAAAACCAACTATATGGAGATCCACTGTTGTTGAGAAATCAAGATGCTTGAGATTAGGGTAGATTTCTCGACTTGATAATTACTTGTGAATGCTTGTTGGCTTCTTAATTAATTTTAATGTTCTCTTCATTAAGCAACTATCAAAATGTTCAAAACATGCAGATTAGAAGAGACAAAACACAAGAAATCAGGCTCCAAGCTAGGGCAAAACCCCAAAATGGGGAAAACCCAAGAAAATCCTCTTTTTATAGAATCAGATCAAAGTGAGATATCCAAGACCCAAGACCAAGACCAAAACTACCACAAAGACCCAAGTCAACAATTCGCCAAGTTATCTTTATCAAATCAAAGTCAACAAAAGTCAACGTTGGTAAATTCTCTGAATTTTTGTCCATCCCTGAAAATTTTGCCCCTGAAATATCGGGCCTGCAATACCACATAAGCTTCCTCAGAAAACTTACATGTGTGAACAAAAACTAGTGCAGAAAACATAAATTTCTATTGAAATTTTGAAGTTCTTTGCTGCAACAATTACTTCTTCCAAAACTTCTTTTTTCTACACTATTAGTTAAGGAATTGTAGATAGAACATACACCATATAAACCATATCCAAAATATAAGACAACCAAAAACACAAGGAGACACATAGAATCTAGGTCCAATGACCAGGGAAAAACCCACAAGGGGAAAACCCAACTAGATTATTCCTTTATTAGAAATCAATTGTTCGACAGAGATACAAAATATAATAAGAGAAAGAAGAAGTTCACCCAAATCTGAAGAAGATCTCTGATAGTAGTAGCTGATGCATACACTGAATTACTTTGGCTCACCAAGATCTGCTCTTACACTTCAAGACTCTCTTTCTCTATCTCTCACAATTCTTCTCTAGTCTGTCTTTCTCAAATTCGTACTCTCCTTTCATAATGCACAAGTGAGTGTAAAGAGAGAATGGGAGGCTCACACATATATAGGAGGAAGGAGGTATGCCTTAGTAACTCATTCTATTAAGAGGAGGAGCTACATGTGCATTGAAGAGTTTTTAAGAGAATATTTTTATGACGATATTTTAGTGTGTGTAAAAGGGTGTAAGAGGAGTTATAACGAATCCATTAAGAGAGAGATTAAGACATCATTGAGTGAGAGAGAGAGGTACGAGTGCCATCAAGGAGAGAGAGAAAGAATAGGTGGCATGATTGAGTGCAAAGTAGGAGAGGTTACATGTAATTTCATTTTAATAATAATAATATTATAGTATCATAAGGATAATAATAATAATAATATTAAATGTATTGATAATTGAATTAAAAATTAAACAATTGAGATTGATTAAGGATAAGTTAAGTGATTTTCCATCATATATATATGATTACCAATTGAAACAAGGTGACTTACTAATTTTGGAAAGTCATGGTTGCAATGATAGACATGGCTTTCTATTTTTAGAAAATCACTCTAGAATATTCAGAAATGAGATTTCATTCAAGAAAATTCATCCCTTGGCTGCCAATTTTCAACTCTCCCTCTTAGCTAGGGAGAAATTTCTTTCTAACACATGGATCTCTATAATCTCTGCTTTGGAAAAATGATGTTACAATCTAATGAAGAATAATCATCATAGGGGAGATTCATCCATCACCCTATATTCACTTGGGGGAATTGCCACTTGCCAACATATGACAAGGATATCGTACAACCAAGTCTCATAAATGCTTGGGGGGATAACCCACTTGTCAAGGATCTTGCGCAACCAAGTCATATCTCTGCTTTGGAGGATAACTCACTTGACTAGGATCTCACACAACCAAGTCATGTCTCTGCTTGGGGTGAATCCACTTGTCAACACATGACAAGGATCTCACACAACCAAGTCTCATCTTTGCTTGGGGGGATTCACTTGTCAACACATGACAACGATCTCGCTCAACCAAGTCTCATCTTTGTTTGGGTAGATCCACTTGTCAACACATGACAAGGATCTCACACATCTAAGCTTCATCACTGCTTGGGGGGATCCACTTGTTAACACATGACAAGGATCTCGCACACCCAAGGCTCATCACCCATGACCACCCTCTCTAGGAAGGGTCACATTCGTTAGTCCAAGCTACTCTCTTAAAACCAAGAACTTTCCTTTCAGCAAAGGCTTGGTAAGAATGTTGGTGTTCTGGTCATTGGTTGCTATATGATAGAATCTTAATGTTCCTCTCTGCACCATATCCCAAACATAGTGATATTTGATCTCAATATGCTTGGACTTGTCACGGAACATGGGATTTTCCGCAAGTCGAATCCCACTCTTATTGTCGCAGTAAAATACTGTTGTGTCCAAAACATGCTCAAACAACTCTCCAAAGAGCTTCCTTAGCTTCTCGGTGCAAAAATGTTGACCATTGGAGTGGCACCTTTCATAATGTGAAGACTCCATGCCCAAGGATGAACCAGAAGACACTTGTACCATCAGATATCATCAGTTCAACAAAGTTTTTAAACTCTATTGCTTCTCATTTTCTTCTTCAGTTTTCAGATTCCGTAGCCCTACGGGGATATTGTATAAATGTCATTGTGTTGTGGCCAGCAACAGCCCCCTTTCTTATTTAGTATTTTCACTACTACTAAATAAGCGGGGGCCCTTAGTCAAAAAATTTAAAAAATCGATTAATGCTTGTATTTCCTTTTTCAATTAAACGTACTATCATAAACTTAGGAGAATACCCCTTGAAAAATCTAAAAAGGCTTAAGTTTTATGATAAGGTAGGATAAAATCATTCCTTAAAGAAATATCGCATTACAAAAAAGGTAATGGATACCTCCTTACAAGCGGAATTCTAAGATTGCGAAATCGCGATGCGAAACTATGCACTAAAAAACATTCATCGCATTGCATGCCTCAAATATCATTTACGCTGAAAAACCTCAAAACGCCGATATGCGATGGCACATATCGCAAATCGCATTTCGCATAAAAACACATTAACAAATGATTGTCATATGTTATGCTCCAGTGATATTGCGATATTGCGCTATTGTGATTTTGCGATTCCACGAGATTGCGATTTGCGATACTGCGATCTGCGATATTGCGAAGCAAATCGCAGATCGCCTTATCGCAGATTTCTAGGGCTCGTTGTATGAAAAAGTTTTTTTCCATAAACCGAGACCTGGTTATGCGCTTTAATGTTAATCAATGAGTTAGTTGTCAATCATTAATGAAATATGGTTTTGTTCTGATCGAAGAGCCATTTCACGTAAGGTGGTATATTTTATATGTCTTTGGCATTTAAAGCTTTCCCGTCACTTTTTTCTTATCATTATTTCTCACCTCATTTGTAAACTGCAGGAACGAAGAACAGAAAACCATGCAAAGCAGTATTCAGGATATTATGGGAAAGAAAGGCAAATCTCCGAGCTCTGAAGACAAAGAAATGACGCCCTTGTATACAGACACCGCCTGTAATAAGGATGCTGGTATTACTACTTGGGAAGGCATGTACAGTCTACTTGAGGAAGAGAATCCCAAAGTGATGGAGGTTACAGCTACTGCAGGCTCACATGGGTCTTCTGAGGCGTCTATTACAGAGCTAGCTTGCTCGTTCTTGCACCGGATAGCGGCGAGGCCCAAAATTTTTCCATACACAGACATGGTTAAATGGGTACTAGACAGTGCTGACATCACAAACAGACAATTGAAGACTCAGGGTCAAGGACTCATTGGCTCATTCACTCCACAAGATTTGAGACTCATGTATCATTTACCAGAGCCACAGGCGACTTATAACAAACAGTTCATGGAGAAGTTTGCTAAAGAAAATGAAAACCTGACAGAATGCATCAAGGACTGGTCAAGGAGGGACGAACCACTAAAAAAGGATAAACATGGTATGTATAGTACTGGTTCTCTCACCTCCCCGTATTGCTTTGCTGCTGCTATGCTCTGTAGACTTTTTGGGAAACCAGACATTAATAAATTTTCATCTGAATGGTTACCATTATTGAATGCCACCATTAATGCTACTGTTGTGGATTGGGCTAAGATATTATCTGATAACTTAGCCACAACCATTTTAAATTACCGGTCTAAAAGAACTATTTCTCAGAGAATTTATCCCCCTTTCTACTTATCTGCATATGTGATGGATGCAATTTGTTATATTTCCAAGTTTCCTTTAATGGGTTGGAAATGGACGACTCAAGACCCCTTACCCATTCATATTTATCACAAAGAATTGTGGGATTCCAAGTTCACTCCGTATTTTTACAAGATTTGTCATGGAATCATGTTGCCCCTGTACAAAATGTTATATGATAAAGACGCTCCAAGATTTTCTCCCGAAGCAGAGGTAGATATACTCCCTGTCGCAAGATGGTTCGGAGAAGAACTATTTACATATGTCAGGGTATTCGGAAGTCTCGCTTCCCCTCATGTCTTACCTTTGTATGTTCCTGATAAACTCATGGCAGGAGAAATTGCTTATCAAACCTGCGGAGAAAGAGGTTTGACTAAAGATTTGAAGGACAAAAAGAAGGCTATTTGGCCACAATTTCTTGTGGCCTGTGGGGCCTTTTCATTATTTGATGTAGGCCATGCATTCAAAGAAGTAAACAACATAACATGTCTACGATTGTTCAAATTTCCGGGAAGACCGTTCAACCCTTATGATATTGCTAAAAAATTCACTACTGCAGTCAAAATAAAGGTGTTTTCTAAAGAAGATGATCTTTTTGATGACATGTTCCAAGAGAAAGGTACACTTAAAGAGATTCTACATTCGGCCCAAATGCGATTTCCTCCAGCAGAATTTCAAGAGTTCAAGATATACAGGGAAAGGAGGTTAGCTAATATCCCTTTGGATAAATTACGTTTGGAACCCATAAGAGAACCGACTCCCAGTATTAGTCTCAGTGGAAGCTCAGGCATAGACAGATCTAAATCTAAGTCCAGGAGAGAAACGTCAGAACACTCTAAGAGGTCTGAAAGTGACCATGATAAAAGTGAAGGGTCAGTAAGGGATACTGCCCAGTCAAAGGAGCTCCTACAGCAACAGGTTTTGACCTCTCCACAGCTAAATCCTCTCCCTCTCTTCATCCAGCCACCATTAGTCAGAACCGAGCTAGATAAAGAATGGGAGACATTCAATGATTTAATCAATATTGAAGGACAGAGCACAAAGACACCTGTGAGTAATGTACGGGCAACAGAAGATATAGTCACAGGAACAATTAGCAATGTCTCAGAAATGGAACATATTCCCATTACCCCATCCTCTGAACTTATGCTCAAAATAGAGGAAATTCCTCCTCTTGATGTATTTTATAGTCCACAACACAAGGTAGTAGTGAGAAGACAAAGAAAGAAAAGGAAATTGGAAAACGTGCTCTCTCATGATGCAGAACAATTAGACATCCTATGGCAAGATCCTACCATCGATCCTACTGAAAATCTCACCAAATTATCTCATATCACAGAAGCATATGCCTCTGCTGCCATTGATAAAGCATCTGAGGTACGGAAATTACTGAATGAGAAAGAAGATCAAGTACAAGTTTTGCAACAACAACTGCAACAAGCCAACGCCAACAACGAAGCACAGAAACAACTTGAAAAATTACAGCAGGACTTCCAACAAATGTAGATAGGATACCAGAAAAATTTGTCTGAAAGAGAAAAACAACTACAGGTTATGCAAGAGATGCACAAGGATGATCCTAAGCTTACAGAATTCATCACAGAATCCATTTCCTTAAATGATCAACTACTGCAACAACAAGAAATATTGTGCCAAAGAATATCACAGTGGAACTCTTATTGTGAAATAAGCGATAAAATCACTAATCAAGTCATAGACTTACGACATGATTACGATTTAATTGATAAAAGAGTTACTGAATATTTGGCTTGGCAAGAAACAGAGGAGGGGAAAAGAGCACGTGCACCAATAATCAAATACAATCACAAAGAAATGCTCTTTAACAAGTGGGATGCACAAATCAGGAAAGTAGAGCAAGCGACAGAAGAAGTAGCCACAACAGCAAACATTTTTATTGACTGCATAAATGAAAATTTTCACAGGGAAAATCTGATCTCAGAAACCACTCCAGGGTATCTACCGAAAGTAAAACAACTGCAGACAGGCTGGAGACAGAAGGCTCAAGAAAAGGCAGAATCAATCAAAAGATTAACTAAGTTGAATTGGGATTCTTATTGGGAGTATTTGGTAAAACGACATAGCCAGTGCATGACTCTCATATGTATCATCAATTCTTCCAAGAAGGTGGAGCCAACTCTTGCCGATTTCATTTTCACAGGACAGTTAAAGTCGAAATTCGGCCAGCCAACTCTTCTCAAACAAATGTTGAACGCTTGTGATTTCAAGGAACAGATACACAAATAGTTAGTTGTTAGTTTTAATTTTAGATTCAGTGTTAGTATTAATTTTGCTTTATTTTTGCCTGAAATGAGGACGGTCATTTAAACCGTATCCTACATTTTTGTAATAAATTATTTTTAGATTTAGTTAGTAGTATTTAAACCCTTCTCATGCATTTAGAGAAGGGTCATGAAATTTGTCAAAAACTTGTCCTCAGAACATGCACTTTTGTACCCTCCGAGGAGGTTTTGATGAATGAATGGAACAGGATTTATTGATATCTGCGTTTAATATCTACTACTGATGTTGCACTTTTGTACTCTTAGTGGATGTTGGATTAAGAAGAGATAAGTCATTATTGCTTGAAGCTCATGAGTAGAACTAGTTATAAATGATACTTTTATCTCTTAACTATTTCTGCCTTTGTGTTAAAGTGATATTCATGTTCAGTTGTTTATATATTGATGCGTGAATGCTTGAGTTATCATTTGGCACTTATGTACGGTGATAGCTATTTATTTATGCTTAATATATGAGTAGCTTATTATTGCGATATGTTTTTCACAACTGTTTCGTCTAACTTTTTATACGAAGTGGTTTATCTCCATTGAATTCTTTTCTCATAATAGTTGAATGATCTTTATTACCAATTGTTATTTGAAATCATTTTAGATCGCATAACGGAAAAATTACATCCCGGGTTAGTGTAGAATTAGATATTTCTGTTTATTAGAATACAATTGCATGTTATTAGATTAGAGTTAGAATAAAAACATTTCACTCAGGAACTTTTAGAAAGGAAATATCAATTCTCAACACACACACACACATATTGGGAAACTGGTCCCATATCCCCAGTCGGACCCACTATACCAAACGGAAAAGGAGCTGCTAACCAAGGTCCGGACCGGGTGGGTATCCCCCTTGTTGTAGACCCGATTTTCGGGGCTTCAACACACTGGCAAGATGAGTAAAGCCATGTAACAAGCCTAGGGTGTTGGGACTTGATCAGCAAGCGAGTACACCTTGGAGTGTTTTTTTTACTTGGTTAATTATTCCTTCTTTTTAGCGGTGAATAATTTTCTAGGTTTTTTCACTCATTACATTACCCCAAAGCCGGGGTGACAGCTGGAAGGTTGAGCCCCTAATGCATCTTAGTGTATAGAGTCAATGTGTATTACCATGCTAGGTCATCTCTGAAATTTTGCCGACTTTGACTAGGTTTAAGTAGGATTTTTTAATAATTAAAAATTTCCCGCAAAACGGGATTTTTTAATTAATTTCTATGTAATGATGTAAATAAGTGGTCTTCAGAAATGTCTAGGGCATGTGACTGCTCAAAATTCATCCTCAGAGACCCAGCATTATCCTAGGACCTACTTTGAGGGTCAAAAAACGACTTATAGTCCCTCAAAATCCGATTTTTCTAATGTTAGTGGTAAAAATGAGAAAAAAATTCAAAAGAAATGAATAAATTGGAAAAAATAGTTATTTTTTCCAAAATGAAATAAGTCAAAATTTGGCAAGGGTGATGTAGCAACAATGTGGGGCCCACCACATAAAGTACAACAAGTCAAATTCAAAGATCCAAGTGCCAAGTCAAGTTGGTCCCACGTTCGATGCATGAAACTTACACATGGTTAAAACTTTGATTCAATTCAAAATCATATGTTATGGAATACAGGTGCAAAGGCAAAGTTTGTGAATGGGAGTGTACCCCACTCACTTTCCATAGTATATGCATAAGAAAATTAAAGTGCACATGCCAAAATAAAAGCTCTACGTACAGCTAGCAAAAGGTATTATGCACATGTTAAATAAAAGGTGTACACGCTGGCCCAGTTTCAACGCAACATCAAAAAGGGATCAACATATTTGATTGGATATTTATTTGAGAAAATCATGGAGTATGGTCTCCACTTACTCCAACAAATATTGACACATGTACGCAACACATGTTTAGCAACCACACACAATAGTAGAAGGCAACTTGCCAACTCGTTTTTCAGAGATGTTAACGCACAATTTGGAAAGGATACACGACAACTTGTATACATCTGTCTTGTGGTGAATTTTACTCATATTTTTAACAACAGTTACAGTAGTCTATGAACAATAGTTTGAGGGTGGATTGTTGGATTGATTTGCAGTGCTGCCACTCCATGATTTTGGTTGAGGATTCAATGGGGTAGTTTCCTCCTCTTACCCACTCAAATTTCACACTTGGCAGATTTGGCAATGGAGCTACTACAGTAAACTCATACACTGCTATCTATAGAAGACTACATAGGCCAGCAAGGGAACTTTTGATCTTTTGAATATCAGTCAACTACAACAGTTATGGTGCCAATTGTACAAATTTGTTTTTGCATTGGGATTATCTCCCTTCCCCACTTGTCATGAGGTTCCTCATTGAGATCTTCTCCAGTTTTTGTATAAATTGAGCCTTGAGCTCTCATTGTGAGGATGGTTTTTTGAAGCTTGTGCTTATTGTTACTATGCCAAAATTGTTATTGAGCTAAATAAAGGAAAGTCTTTGGGGTTACTAGCTTCTCTTGTGGTGCATTCTTTGGTTGATGAGGTATACCTGTTTCATTTGATGTTGTTATTCATTTGATTTTACATTGCAATATAGTTGGTTTTTTTTGTGCATTTGCCTAAGGGTACTATTGTTTAGGGAGGGGAGATTTGTAGCTATCTCAGATCTCCTTTGGGCTTGGTATATTTTGTGCTCTTGTTGTAGCTTGTTATTTTCGGTTGAATGACAAGCTTGACGTGGCCTCTATATGCCAAGTTTCTTTTGCACTAACAATTGGTTTGCAGAGATTTGTGTGTTCAAAGGACAGGTTGCCAAGTCTATTGGAGTGTGAAGATTTCTTCATTTGGAATAAGTCACCTCCAAGGATATCAAAGTTCCCACAAGCTGTTCAAGTAAACAATCTCATAAGACATCAACAGATTTATTAAAAGGGCGTTTCATGAGCCATTTGCTTCTTTTCCATCTCTAAAAAATCATATATTTTCTTCTCTCATTTGTGCAAATATTGATTTTATCTAGCATTTGAGGCTAAGTTGTTGGATTTAAATCCTAACTCTGGCTCACTAAATCAACTCTTTCAAGTTGATTTTAGTGAGGGAATTTGTAATATGAAGTGTATTTTATACTTGCATTGAGTTTATAACTTTTTCCTTCTCATGCATGTGATTTCCTCTCACATATTTTAGTACTATTTCTTTTGCATGCTAACTCTTTTGCTTGCTTGCCTATAGGTGTTCTTGGAGGCAATCCAAGTTTGAAGAAAGGGAGCTAAAACATAACCTAAGGAACACTTTTCCATTTGGAACCTCAAGTCGAAGTTCCTCCTTATCACTTCACCTCTTCTTCTAAAGCCTCATTCTTTTGAGGAATTTTAACCATTATTCACCTCAAGGCTTTAGGCCTTTACTTTGTAACATCTCAAAAGTAAATATTTAAAATCTTACACTTGTAACTTTGGGAAAGAGTAAGTCTAAAGCGCACATTGTAAGCTCTTCCCAAGCCCCTCATTTCTATAAGAGGGCTTCACTTTCAATAATAAAAATCTGATTTCTTGAGGGAGCTTGAGAATTTCCCATGGTATCCCACCTCCTTATTTAGAGGGAGGAAATCTTCTTGAGTGGTTAACTTTCTTTTGTCTAGTTTCTAATTTGCTCAACTAATTTACTTGCATTCATCATTTCGTTTGCTAATATAATAGAGTTGTGAATGGTTAACTTATAATCTCAACGCATAACACTCACATTTTCCTATTTAGCAATCGGACTTGCCAATCCATTTTCTTGTATCTTGTGTTGTGCAATCTATTTTTTCATTTGTTTAAGTAAAAACATAGCACTTTCATTTCATTTGGCAAGCTAATGTTTTCATGGTTTCATGCTAATCTTTAAATTTTATTTCAAGTCATCTAGTTGCAATTTTATAGTCTTGTTTTGAAGTTTCATGCTCATCTTGGGTTATTAGAAAACTTTGTATCTCACTTTTGTGCACATCTTTGGAACAACTATTTACAAGTCCATTTATTTGCAACTTAGTTTGAGTAATCTAATTGTGTATGTTTTATTAGCTCATTCCATTCACAAACAACTTATTAGCTTCTGATTTCATGCAATAATTGTCATATCACATCATTTTCATTTCAAAGCTTGTGAGATGGTATCTTAAAGCATTGAGCTAGTTTCCATTTTAGTATTTCCATTTGAGTTGTTGATACATGTTTTATGGAGCATCATTTCTATTTTATGTCATATTGGGCTAAGCACATTGTCATTAACATATCTCATTAGAAGCATTTCACCCACATTTAGGCATTTCACTTTGTATACTGAATTAGTCTTGCATCTCTGAAATTAATCTCCAACTTAAGTGGGTTGTATAGACATTAGGGACCATCCACCCCTATTGACTCTTCACTGTGAGACCCAGATTTTGGGCGAGGGTGAGAGCACCTTCACATCACAACTTCACTCACAATTTTGCTATCTCATGTACTTGTTACTTTGTTGGTAATTTAACTCATGAATATTTAATGTCATTATCCTTTGTTACTTGAGCACTCTCTTACAAGTAATTTTTCATTTATTGCAAGTGATGCTTATATGTTTATCTTGGTCTAACACTTGCTTTGTGGGATTATTGTCATTGTATCTTGAATTTCATTTTTGAGCAAGCATTTGTCATTTACTTTAAGGCACTGGTCTATATTTTGAACACATCATTGAATATTGCTCATATACTTATATGCTTGTTTACATCTTGGAATTGAGTCATCTTTGATAAGTAATTCTTTCTAACCAATTCTCCGATAAACCTCACATCTTTGTCTTAGTCTGCCTTTAGGGACCACCCCCCTTAGCTAACCTAGGAGAGAGCTAAAACAAAGAGAGTTGGGATTAGTGTGACAACCCCTTCTCTGAGTTTCTTACCACCAACCACACCTTGTGGGGTTGAAGGCTTTTCTCACTAACTTGTAGTTAGGTGTAGGCGACAAGCGATAACACCTCCCTAGTTAAGAGGGAGTGTTGAAATATGTAACTACTTTCGGTCTTCATAATGATAGATGTAATCATGATTTCATGTATTTAATGAAAAGAGAAAAATAAATTTATTATTGTGAGTCTTGAGGCATGGGTTTCATGCTCAAGAGAATTTATTTTTATAGGTCAAAGCACCCATTAAGTGCTTCTAGGTTTGTTATAAATTCATTGAGTCATTGTCATGTATGAATGACCCATTTGGGCATGTGACATATTGTAAGAAAATTATTTGGGTAAAATTAGAGTCAAAAGACCCTCCCAGACCAAGTCAATCATGCAAGCATCGAGTTGGCCTAATGGAGCAACAAGTCGGCCTAATAAGAGGCTCAAGGAAGCCTATATATAGGGCACTCGACCTCATTTGGAGAACACACTCTCACTCACACAAGTTCGATCATAAAGACAAAAAGAAGTGCGAAGAAGAGGAGGTCAAAGAAAGGAGAAGAAGTCAATGTTTTGGGTTTTGTTTTGGGCTACTTCTCCAGACGTGCGAAGGAATTAGGGCACATATTGTTGCTGTAAATCTGAGTTGTAGAAGCGAAGTTAGGTCACTAAGAAGAGTTGTTCTGAAAGCTGAGTTCTTTAAGAGAGAGAATCTATCTAGGCAGAGAAGCGAAGTTGCAGTAGAAGTTGCTAATAGAAGTTCAAGTTGAAGAAGTTGCAGTTTCTGGGCAAGTCGAAGGTGCAATTGCGGGATAGGTCAAAGTCGCTGGAAAGAGGACCTACTGAAAGAAGAAGCATATGCTTGGTCTTGAAAGGGTTCTTGGTCAAGGGTCTAGGTCTTGGAATTTGTCAATTGATGATTCTATAAGAAGAAGAATTCGTTGGGATTTTCTCTCAAGCTTGGAGAGGTTTTGGCCCTGGCTGATCGTGTACATCTTGTGTCCTTTGTCTCATTGTTCTTTATGGTTTAGTGGCTATTAGATGAAGAAGAACACATAATAATAATCAAGTACAAGAAGAACCTAATTAAGAAAAGTAAAAAGTCCTCACAAGCAGTTATCATTATAAGTAAAATCATCTAATATCTCTGCCCCAGCAAGGTATACATACATGTACCTATAGAGAAGAGGATGAAGTTAGTGGCCTTTAGTTTGAAGGGTTTTTTTGTGGGGTATAATGAGATCTCCAAAGCTTATAGGATTTTTATTTCAACATAGAGGAAAACAATGGCGAGCAGGGATGTGAAGTTGGAGGAGGACTTTGCATCCAAGAAGTCACACGAGTCCATTATAGTGACAGAGTACAAGGAGTAGAAGGCTCCGAAGGTTGAGATTAGTACATCCATGACACTAACAACTTTTAGTTCGGGAAGTCAACCTTCAGGTGAGGAGGATTTGGTGGCTCCTTCCACTTTTGTCCAGAGACCTTGATGGTTTATGTTGATTTTTTTTTGTAGCATCAAGAGTTATTTCCGCATGGCTAAGAGGTCTTCAAGTTGACCAAGATAAAATATGTAAATTTTATTTTTTATTACATCAAGTTGTCATAGGAAAGTCAAGTCAACTAGCCATTGAAAGGTTGTGTCCCTTGGAATCTGGATTATTTTGCTCCATTTGACAAGTATAAATAGATGATATGACATCTCATTTTGTAATGTCCTATCCTAAATTATTTTGGTATAGGATTTATTTCTATGTTTTGGGGGCCAATTTTGGTGAAGTCAGGGCCCATTTAATTTTCATTAGAAGACTTAGGAGTTAGAAGTTAGTTAATTTTATGTTATGTTGTTTTGTTGGTGATGTATGGGGACCACCCACACATGAAATACACAATCCCTAATTAATTGGTTCAAAAAGCATGAGTGGGAAAAGCTTAGGCTTGGTGGGGGACCCACAATGGAGGAAAAATGCGGGAAAAAGACTCCACGAAGTTTATAAAAGGAAGGAAGCTCACTTCATTTGAAATTCTTAGCTTATCGATTTTATCTCTGTTGCTTGAGCTGCTTAGCCGGGTCAGTCGCTGTTTAGCACGAGTTTTCCAAGTGAAGAACTCACCCATTCTTCGGGGGACTTCGAGTGCCACCCTAGATTGGTTCATCATTGTCATCCGAGGTTGTTTCATCGAGTTATCTTCAACATTTGCATTCAGTTTTCCCCAACAACGCGTATTTCTAGAGGATGCAAGAGTGTTTCTTGTGTGGCTATTGCAACTCTATTCCAGAGGTCTATTCTGGGGAGAATTTTGGAGGAGGAGGCTTAGTAGTATGCTAAGCTATTGGGAGAGTTTGGAGGCTAAAAGTGATAGCTATATTCAGGAGCCATTTTGTAGTCACTGGGCAGCGCAGAGCAGAGAACCTGGGCACACGTGGGAGGAAGTGCCTCAGCCATTTGGGTTGATGTTTGCCGGGAGAAATAAGGGAAGTGTTGGTGGAATTGTTTACTGCATTATTGGAGTATTGCGGAGTATTTTGCAGGCTGCGTGCTTTAACAGTCACTAGGGAGCGTAGGGCTTGTTGGAGGTGAATTTTGGAGGGTCAGGATCAGGCCAAACCATTTATGGGTTTTGGTCGGGTTGGCTTGAGGAGTCTACAAGTACTTCTATAGAATTTTCTGAGCACTAGAGGTGGGCTTTTTCAGCCATTTCTTTGCAGCAGCTAGTGTAGAATTGTTGGGACAACGCAGAGCTTCAGTTGGGCAGTTTCTAGTTTATTGTTGTTTCGCCTGGGTTTTGCTCCGCTTGCCAAAAGGGAAAACCCAAGTGCATTTCTTGTATATATTTTTACTCTTGCCCATTTCTGTAATAAAATGGCTAAGTTGCTTCCATGTTTCTAATTGTTCTGGGTATTTAATGCATTGTTTGAAATTTCTATGGAGCAAATTTATTATTTTCTTGCATAGCACCATTTTTCCTAGTTTGGAGCATTACACATTTCCTCCACCAAGCAAGAGTAAGTTTTTTTTTTCTCTCTCTCTCTCTCTCCATTTTTCTTATCTCTCTTGGACAATTGCATGTGTGAAGGAGGCTGGGTTGACTGGGCATTGACCGACTTGACTTTATGTCAATTTGATCGAGTTTTGATTGGGCATGGACTAAATCTGTTTGTCCAAACTATTGACTGTTTGACCACAGTTTGACCAACATTGAGTTGACTGCAAGGGCACATGCGTGGGATGCTTAATGCAAGCCATTGATTGTAGGGTCGGAAAATTGACTGTTTGACAAGCATTGACTTCTAGTTATTTTGGCTAGTTTTCTTCCTAAAAATTACCTTGGGTTTTCTTCCAAGATTGGGTTTCCCATGGTAAAAATATTGTCTCTATCGTGCATGGGTGTCTTTCTATGATCTTATTGTTTCCGTTGCATAAAAATGGCATAAAAATACTATGTGAAAATCATTAGGAAGTAGTTATCTGGCAGAAAATTGTATCTACTGTACATCTTGTAAAAATTTCAACAGTTTACATAGACATTGAGGGATGCTCATGAGTATGTTGAGGGTCCTAGGAGCACACTTAGGGAGGGCAAGCCTCCAAAGAATTTTCCAAGTTATATGGCACTGATGAGTAGAATCATTGATTATGAGCCTTCTAGTTTTCAAGAGGTAGCAGAACAACATGTATGGTGAAAGGCCATGGTGGAGGAGTACAACTCCATTATGAAGAATGATGTGTGGACATTCTTCCAAGATCGCAGGCAAAGTGAGTGGTGAGTTCTAGATGGCTCTTCAAGATCAAGCATGTTGTAGATGGTAGCATTGAGATATTCAAGGCAAGGTTTGTGGTGAGCGGGTTGTCCCAGAAAGAGGGAGTGGGAAATGAGGAGACTTTTGCTCAAGTCGCTAGGTACATTTCTATTAGAGTTGTGATGTGTATTGTCTCAGTCATAGGATGTAAGATACATTAGATGGATGTGAAGACGATTCCTTAATGGGGTCATTGAGGAAGAGGTGTACATAGAGAGGAATCTCAAGGCTTTGAGGTACATGGAAAGGAGTCTCATGTGGGTAGGATTAAGAAAGCCTTGTACAGACTCTAGCAAGCTCCAAGAGCATGCTATTCCATGATCAACAAATGTTTGCTAACCATGGGCTTCACCAAAAAGGAAGTAGATTCCAACTTGTGTCATAGTTGTTGGGATTGATCTACTTATTTTGGTGTTGTACATAGATGTTTTTTTTTCTCACGGGTGTAGAGAAGCTCATAGTAGTGTGCTAACTTGATGACATCGGCTTGATGCATTACGTCTTGGGGTTGGAGACTTGATGTAACTAGGTTCGGTCTTCATATGTACTCTTGAATCTTGTATATTGTAAAAAGAAAATAAAATTACTATTATTATTTTTTGTAGCATGGGTTTCATGCTCAAGGTCAATTTATTTTAGGTCAAGCACCCATTGTGTGCTTCTAGGGTTTTTCATAGAGTTAAGAAGTCAATAGAGTCATTGTCATATGTAAAATACCCAATTGGGCATCTTCTAACATGTCAAAAGATTTATTTTTGAGTCAAAAGTGTCAATTATACCTCCAAGATCAAGTCGGCATGGAAGTAGAGAAGTCGACCTAATTAGGGCAATTCGCCATCCTGGAAAGGTTATATATAAGAGACCATTCGACCTCATTTGGAGAATCAGATCACTCATTCATAAAAAAAGCAAGAACAAGAAGGAAAAAGGCAAGCGAAGGACTAGAAGGAAGAAGGAAGCCGAAATTTCTGATTTTTACACAATCTCTCACACGTGCGAAGGAAGGGTAGGGTTTCTGCAAAATTAAAGCCGAAATTTTCAAGTCATCAAGGAAGGGTTGAAATTGGAAGAGAAGAATATTTGGTTACCTACAAGCCTTTGAAGAGGAAGCAACCCAAGTGAAGGAAAGAGGAAGCCTTAGGAGCCCTAATTCACTCACACGTGCGAAGTTGCAACTTGTTGCAAGGGGCCGGAAATTTCAGACCTGCAGTGAGGGCCGAAATCTGAAGCTTGGGGTTGAAGTTCTGTGATTGGAAGAGATTTGACTTGGTTTGACTTGGTAAGAAGAAGCTCACCCTCCAGAAGGTTTGACATGGTCTTGGAATGGTCTTAGTCTTGGTCTAGAGGTCTTGGAATTCGTCATTTGAAGAATCTATAAGAAGAGAAGAGATTTTTTTGGGTTTTCCTCTCTAGGAGAGGTTTTGGCCTTGGCTAGCAACCTACATCTTGTGTCCTTGTGTGCTATTGATCTTAATGTTCTAGTAGCTGTTTGATGATAAGAACAACATAATAATAAGAGAAAAAGAAGCTAATAAGAAAGAAAAGTAAAAGAATATCACAAGTAGTTATCAATTTTAAGAGAAATAACTTCAATTGTAGCCCTATTGATTTCTCAACATGGTATCAGAGTTAAGGTTGACAAAGGGAATAATGAAGATCACTACGTCCTTGAATAAGTTTTCATTGAAACATTTCTTCACGATGACAACGCATCTTAAGCAAGGCATCAAAACATTTGGGGATCTCTTATTATCTATCAAGAACTACCTAACCAAGACCTCCTCTACAAAGAACAAAGGATTATTATTAGCACTTACAGGTACTTTTGAAGATGACAACATATGGGTAATTGACAGTGGAGCTTCTAGACATATGACAGGTGAACATGGACAACTAAAGACTATGAAAATGAATATCTTCTCATTCAGTTAAGCTTGGAGACAAGAAGAACTATGCAGTCAAAGGAATTGGATCAACCACGTTGTAGTTGGAAGGAGGAAACATACATCTGAACTGTTGAAATAGGTAACTAGGTTTAGTTTTCATAAATATGAAATGTACTCTTGATTCTTGTATAAAGTAAAAAGGAAGGAAAATTATTATTATTATTTTTGTAGCATGGGTTTCATGCTCAAGGTCATTTTATTTGTAGTTCAAGCACCCACTGAGTGTTTCTAGGGTTTGAGATAGAGTCAAGAAGTCAATTGAGTCATTTTCATACATGAAAGACCCCATTGGGCACCTTTTATCATGTAAAAGAAATTTATTTAGAGTAAAAAAGAGTCAAAAGACTCCCTCCAAGACCAAGTTGCGACCTTATTAGGGTTGTTCGATCTCCATAAAAAGCCTATATGTAGGGAAGAACTCGACCTCATCAAGGAGCATCCAAGAAGTTCGTTGAAAGGCAAGGAATACCTAGCGAAGTGAAGGATAACAAAGGAAGGAGAAAGTGAAGTGTTAGAGGATTGTTTTTGGGCCTTCATCCTTCACACATGCGAGATTAGGGCGTCATTGTGACTACAATGTGAAAATTCCTAGATTTGGGATCCTATTGCAACAACTGATGATACTTCTTCTATTTGTTAATTCCTTGAACAAATTATTTACTGGTTTCTACGGTAAATATCGAAAATTCATACACTACATCCTTCACAAATTAACTGCGGAAAATAAATTAGTGCTGAAAAAAGATCTGAGAAAGATCATAGGCACATGAAACCGTTATTTTTGGACCAATGTCCCCGAGAAAACCCAATGTGGGAAAATCGATGCAACAGTTGAGGGTTTATTTATTATGCAGTAATTTTGAATACAATCAAGGATGCCTTGCTGGCCATCCACACGAAGAATCTGACTAACAAAGCACTAGTGAGGTTACCTCACATTGACACTAGAACGCTGAACTGGCCAAACTCTGAGCTGATGAGCTCGACACTGCCTCTGCACAGTCTCTGCGTCACTCTATGTGGGGACTGCGTCACCTCTGTTAGTTGGCTCTTTTGTTGTCTAGATTTGACCTTCTAGTCCCTTCCGGTATCACACCTCGTCTCTTCGACACTAGATCTGATTGATCATCAGTTGAATCACGTATCTCCTCAAGGCTGTTGCGTTGCCTCTGCTAACTCTGCATAGCTGCTACGCTGCCTCTGCTAGGTCTGCGTAGCTGCTACATTGCCTCTCTGCGTACTGCTCTCTGTCTACTTTGTGGTGTATTCCCAACTTAGGAAAATCTTCAACCGACAATTATCCTTGCCCCTCTCTGCGAGAATCCTCTTGATTGATCTTCTCCCTGAGCACTGCTCACTAAAGAATTTCGATCTCTAGATTCTTTCTCCGTCTCGATGTATTTTCCAAATGATCCATCAAGTCCTTCTTATAATCTTCTCGTTGAGTCTTCAACGACTGAGATTAAATCGTTAATCAATGGCTAAGATTAATCTTGACTTGATATTCATCTTCTCTAGAAGATTCACACTTTGTTTAAATTAATATCATTTAATTATTTTAATTTCCTAAGTTTAGACTTAGGTTCCCATTAAAAATAATTAATTATTTTCATAAAACATGATCAGAGTGGAATTTTCCAAAACACTTTCTGGGTTCTTTGGAATACATGTGCCTAAGTCTCCCTGCAAATTTTGAGACTTAGAGAAGATCCGATGCTACCAAGAATCAACACTCCCTCTTAGAGAGGAATGTGCTCTAACAATACATCCAACTGAAGTACTACTCTGATTCTGCAACATCTCCTTCTGTGTTGCTGATGTCTGACACTGCTGCCCACCAACACTGCGCTGCTGCATCTATGCTACTGCTGACTCTGCGTACTGTTGCCAACTGCTACTGCACTGCAATTCTGTTGCTCATTGCAACAGAAAAACATCCAAGTTCTGAACTAAGTGTTCAACATGATGCATCTCGATATTGAAGTCTGACTACTGCTAGTATCTTCGCTAACCCTGTGAAGCCTCTGCGCTACTGCTGACTTTGCACTATGCCTCCCTGCACTGCTGCCAACTCTGCTCTGCGCTGCTCAGTCTCTGGCGCTCACTAGCCATTTCGTTGTCACCTCTGCACTCCTCTGCACCAACTGACACTGGTCCGTCCTACTACTTCTGTCATGGGCTTCCATAGCAAGGTGATGATTTGAGAGGTGGACTACAGAAGGATCCTGCCCACTTGCAACCATAGTTTTAAAAAACAACCACACTGGCTCGGAATCGGCCGAGTTGACCGAGCCATACCCTTGGCCGGTCCAACTCAGTAGAAAAAATGATCCGGCGACCGGTTTGTGACTGAGCCATACATCGACTCAGCCAGCTCGGACACAAACCGGCTGACTAGGTCGAGCCCGAGCTAAATCGGCCGAGCAGCTCCAAGCCGGCCACGGGCCCCCAAAAAGCAAAAAAACGGACTTCAAACCGGATTTTTTCCTGCTTTTAGGGTTTTGTGCATGTCTCTAACCCCTCCCCATCATATTTAAGCTACCCAACCCCTCTCAATACCTCACATCTATCTCATTGAATTTTAGTGAGCATTTGTGAAGAGTTGTGGAGTTGGTTTTGGAGCAACTTTGAGGAGTCTTTTGGGCAAGCTTTGGAGCAACAGTGAGGAGCTTATTGGGCAAGCTTTGGAGCAGCATTGAGGAGGCTAGAGCCTAGAGGTTTTTTTTTTTTTCTCTTCTAAAATCTGCCTTTGCTTGTTTTATTTTTTTTTGCAAATCTAAAAATGGTAAATACTAAACATAGTTATTGGTGAAAGAAATGAACATAGAATGAATAGCCTTTTTTTGTTTTCATTTTCAGATTTAAACCTTTTCTTTCCAAGTCAAAAACTCAGTCCAAAATGTCCCCTAGAATGAAAGATGTTGCTTGGGCATATGTTGAAATGATTGATGATCAAATGCATTGCAAATTTTGTAAGGGAAAAATTAAGGGGGGTGGAGGGGGCATTCATAGACTGAAACTACATTTGGCTGGTCTTAGAGGCCCAATTACTCCATGTGAAGCAAAAAACATTGGGGAAATTAGGAAGGAGTTGAAAGAGCAATTTCAAAAGTTTGAGGAAGACAAAGTTAGGCAAAAAGAAATAGAGGCTGAAATTGGGAGGAAGAGAAATATACAATACATGATGGCTGCCAACCTAACTTTTGATTATGAGGGTTTTTCATCTATCCCTTGCACTAATGCATCAAACCCCTTTTGCTATGTTCCTCCCTCTATGGAGTCTATTTCTGAAAAGGGTAAGGGTGCAACGAGAAATAGAGGTACTATCAAAAGTTTTTTCATGCCCTCTTCTCCCTCTGATAGTGCACATTGTCCTCGTCCTCCAAGTAGAGGTCAAGTGCAGCCCACTTTAGATGGTCATTGGAAAAAAGAATTGAGAGATGCTGCTTGTGATTACATTGTTAGATGTTGGTATGATGCTGATATTCCCTTCAATGCTGGAAAGGGCATTATGAACCTATGTTTGATGCCATATATGCTACTGGAAAGGGCTTCAAAGGCCCTACTATGCATGAGTTAAGAGGATCTCTTTTGCAAAAAGAGATTGTGTCCATTGATGATTATTTGAAAGAGTTAAAAAAAATCACGGGCACATATAGGATGTACCATCATGTCAGATGGATGGATTGATTAGAGGAACCATACCATCATAAACTTTCTTGTCTTTTGCCCACAGGGAACCATGTTTCTAAGGTCAGTTGATGCATCTGATAGGGTAAAAGATGCACATTTGTTGTTTTAGCTTTTGGATGAGGTTGTTGAAGAGGTGGGGGTGGCAAATGTTGTTCAAATCATCACAGATAATGCCTCTAACTATGTTCTTGCTGGTAAATTGTTAGAGGAAAAACACCCAACCATCTTTTGGACCCCATGTGCTGCACATTGCATAGACCTAATGCTTGAGGATATTGGCAAAATAGATTGGATCAAGAACACTATAGAGCATGCCAAAAGCATCACAAAATATATTTACAATCACTCATGGATTCTGAATCTGATGAGGAAACACACAGGGGGCAAGGAAATTATTAGGCCTGCCATCACTAGATTTGCAACACATTTTTTGACATTGCAATCTATGCTTGCCCAACATAGAAACTTGCAAAAGTTGTTTTCTAGTGATAAATGGAATGAATGTCAGTGGGCTCGCAAACAAGATGGCAAAGATGTGAAAAGGAAAGTTAATGAAGAAATATTTTGGAAAAAGGCAGCAGAGATTGTGAAACTTGCTGAGCCACTGGTTAAGGTGTTGCGCTTGGTGGATGGGGAAAGATTGGCTATGGGCTT
Organism: Pinus albicaulis; assembly: GCA_034641835.2. Lineage (NCBI taxonomy): Eukaryota > Viridiplantae > Streptophyta > Pinopsida > Pinales > Pinaceae > Pinus > Pinus albicaulis. The sequence continues at coordinate 102,138,339 of CM076574.1, read as the reverse complement.
CATTTATGAGGCTATGGATCAAGCAAAGGAGAAAATAAGGGCAACATACAAGGATAGAGTGGGTAAGTATGGGCCCATTTGGGCAATCATTGATCAGAGATGGAACAATCAACTCCATCGCCCTATACATGCAGCTGGGTATTTTCTGAACCCAAGGTATCATTATAAAGCTCAGGAAGCAAGAGCTTTGAATGGGGAGGTAAGAGATGGATTAATTGACTGCATTGATCGCATGATCCCCACAGAGAGTGAGCAGTTGAAGATACACAATCAGATCACTGTGTTCAGCCAAGCCACAGGTACCTTTAGCAAGAACCTTGCAAGGATTGCAAGGGAATCAGATGATCTAGGTAAACAAAGAATTTCAATTTTCAAATTCATATTTTATTATTTTGTATAATTGTTTATAATTTCAATTTCAAAGTTGGATATAAATTGTTGAGCTAACTTAAACTCATTTTTTGCAGCACAATGGTGGGAGGCATTTGGTAGCCATTGTCCTGAATTGCAGAGGTTTGAAATCCGCATTTTGAGTCAAACTTGCAGTGCTTCTGGGTGTGAGCACAACTGGTTTGTCTTTGAGAGGATTCACACAAAGAAGAGAAACCGTTTGGAGCAAAAACGGTTAAATGATCTAGTGTATGTCCAGTACAACCTCCGACTAAGACGCAACCAATTGCTGAACAAATCCCATTGTGTTGGAGGATATTGATCCAACATTAGATTGGGTAGTGGAGACTTGTCCACCAGAGTTTGACTTTGATGAGGATATTGGTGTGGGGATTGACTTCGATACACAGGTAGAGGCTATGCTCAATGCGAATCCACCGGTAGGCCCGGTCAGTCCCAGAGCACTTAAAATTTTGCCGATAAAGTTCGGCTTAAAATTCGACATATAGAAATTTTAATATATATATATATATAATTCAATTAAAGTTTAAGCCGGCTCATATATTTAGTTCATTGCATATTTAGCTACACTTCTTCACAAATAAATAAATCATGTAGCTTGCCCCATAAAAGCAAAAAATCACCATAAACTTTCACATCCAGTTGTGCAAGGGCAATTAAAAAATCAAGCCAACATGCAAACTTCAAAACACCTCAATTTGTAAATCAGATATTTGGTTACTTCATGTATTTTTCTTTTTCGGATTTTAAAGCGATCATTACAAATTCATAAAAGCCTTTCAAAAATTTTTAAACGTAGTGTTCTTTTTTTTTTCTTCGGATTTTAAAGCAATCATTACAAATTCACGAAATTCTTTCAATTTTTTTTTAAAGGTAGTGTTCAATGTTCATTATAATAAAATGAATACTGACATGTTATTTTTGGCAATTAACTTCTTTTTAATGTGCACCTTTAGTTGACAAAAAACCGAGTTTTGTGTGAATGTTGAAAAAATGGGGATAATTTATACACACAGTCATCATTGGCCTATCATTACTCATTGATAAAATGATTTTAAATCCTTTTATAATTGTGGCGACAAGTCTGGAGACTTGATTGACATGTGGAATTAAAAGGATCCACTGCGAGACTCTCAACATCTAGGTTGCTATTGAGGGATCGAGTGTGCAGGCGTCGAGACTTGATGGTAGATGGTGGAGTGATAGGGTTACCAACGACCACTTTAATTTTTTTAATCATAAACGCAAAAAAAAATTCCGAACCACAAAACCCCAAACACATATTCGTCGATTTTTTGACACTTTATTTTGTTCGTGTTCATGTACGGGATTGAGTTTGGGTTCGACATAGGTTTGAGTTCGACATGAAATTCGACGTACACAAATGATTTTGTTCGGATTGCATTGAGGTTCGGCGAATTTTGAATCTAAAGGATTTTGTTCGCCGAACCCGGTGACTAAGTTTGCACCTACAACAAGATACACAACTATAAGATCGTTGGTCTCCTTGGCGTCAACTATGGGATGGAACATCCATCAAATGGATGTGAATACAACTTTCTTGAATGACACCATTGATGAAGAAGTATATATTGAACAACCCTTGGGATTTGAAGTACATAATAGAGAAGCTCATGTCTGTAGGCTAAGGAAGGCACTTAATGGCCTTAAGCAAGCCCTAAAGGCTTGGTATGCTAGGATGGATACATATCTACAAAGAATGGGTTTTTCAAAGAGTTCTGTAGATCCAAATATTTATATCAAAGTAGTGAAGGGTGAATCAATGATCATTCTTCTATATGCGGATGACCTTCTCATTACAGGTGTGGAAAGTCATATACAAGAATGCAAGAAACATTGGCAGCAAAATTTGTTATGAAGGATCTAGGGATTATGCACTATAATTTGGGGTTGGAAGTTTGGCAAAAACCTGGTGAAGTATATCTAGGTCAAGGAAAGTATGTAATTAAGATGCTACAAAAGTTTAGCATGGTGGATAGCAAATCGATGACAACTCCCATGGTCACAAATTTGAAGAGGTTGAGAAGTTCATAATCAAGTCCTCTGGATCATACAAGTTATAGATAATTGGTTGGCTCTCTGATGTATCTTGTGAACACGTCTAAATATTTGTTTTGCAGTGAATATTCTCAGTCAATTTTAGATGGAGCCTAAACATGACCACTAGATAGCAGCCAAGCATATATTGAGATATCTGCGAGGAAAAATACATTACTGCCTGAAGTATGATGGAAATAACAATATCCAACTAATGGTATATACTAATTTAGATTGGAGAGGCAGTGGATCAGATGGTAGAAGCACTACCAAAGGATGTTTTAGCTTGGGATCCTCTATGATTTCATGGATGAGTAGAGTGCAAGAATCAATTGCATTAAATAGTGCTGACGCTGAATACATTGCAAAATGTGAAGTTAGTAGAGAAGCTCTCTGGTTAAGGAAGTTGTTTTCCGATTTGTTTGAAGGATTGATGGACCCTACATTTATACATTGTGACAACATTAGTTGCATAAGGTTGTTTGAAGACCCCATATTCCATGCAAAGACGAAGCACATAAACAACAACTATCATTACATACGAAAATTGGTGCAAGATGGGGTGGTGCACCTATAATATATCTACACCAATGAGGAGGTCGCTGATATTTTTACAACATCTCTTCCTAGTAAGAAGCTCGTGTATCTAAGAAAAAGGCATGGGCTGGTTGATATCTCCTCCCTAGTTGAGAGGGAGAGATAGACACATCATTCTTGTCTTCACATTATGAAGAAAGAATGGAGGATTGGGTAAGCATCTGAATTCCATTACTCTTTGAGGATGAAGTAGGGAATCCAATAGGTAAGAGTAGTTGAAGAGGAAATTCTTTGAGGATGTGTTAATCCAAGACAGGAATGCTTCTAAAGGGACATACCTTGTGAACATCCAGATGGGGAATGTGCCTTGAGAGACAATGATGATGGTGTCTATAAGTCATTGTCTCCCCAACATTGTTCTCTAATATTGTGGAGAGATAGCGCTATTAGGCAAGGCCTTGCTATATGACAATGTTGGTAGATATAATGAGATGCACTGATATAAGCTTAAAAGATAGCTTATGAGATGGCTTACCAATCTGACTCTTCTTATGAGATCTCTTCAGTATGAGAATGTCCTTGTACCATTATGAAAACTTCCCTAGTTAAGAGGGAGTGTTGAAATATGTAACTATGTTCGTTCTTCATATGTACTCTTGATTCTTGTATATTGTAAAAAGAAAATACAATTATTATTATTATTATTTTTTATAGCATGGATTTCATTCTCAAGGTCAATTTATTTTAGGTCAAGTATCCATTGTGTGCTTTTAGGGTTTGTCATAGAGTCAAGAAGTCAATAGAGTCATTCTCATATGTAAAAGACCCCATTGGGCATCTTGTAACATGTCAAAAGAATTATTTTTGTGTCAAAAGTGTCAAATTACCCCTCCAAGACCAAGTCAACCTAGCAGTGGAGAAGTCGACCTAATTAGGGCAATTCGTCCTCCTGGCAAGGCTATACATAAGAGACCATTTCACCTCATTTGGAGAATCAATCACTCATTCATCAAGGAAGCAAGAACAAGAAGGAAAAAGGCAAGCGAAGGACTATAAGGAAGAAGGAAGTCGAAATTTCTAATTTTTACACACTCTCTCTCTCACGTGCGAAGGAAGGCTAGGGTTTCTATAACATCAAGCACAAAATTTTCAAGTCATCAAGGAAGGGTCAAAATTGGAAGCAAAGAAGCTGATTTGGTCACCTACAAGCCTTTGAAGAAGAAGCAACCCAAGTGAAGGAAGGAGGAAGCCTTAAGAGCTCTAATTCACTCACATGTGTGGAGTTGCAGCGAGTTGCAGGGAGTTGAAAATTTCAAACCTGCAGTGAGGGCCTAAATCTAAAGCTGGGGGTCGAAGTTCTGCAATTGGAAGAGTTTGACTTGGTCTTGGTCTAGAGGTCTTGGAATTCATCATTTGAAGAATCTATAAGAAGAGATGAGATTTTAATGGGTTTTCCTCTCTAGGAGAGGTTTTGGCCCTGACTAAGAGCTTACATCTTGTGTCCTTGTGTACTAATGATCTTCATGTTTTGGTAGTTGTTTGATGATAAGAACAACATAATAATAAGAGAAGAAGAAGCTAGTAAGAAAGAAAAGTAAAAGAATATCACAAGTAGTTTTCATGTTTAAGAGAAATCACTTCAATTGTAGCCCTTTTGATTTCTCAACATGTAGTTGAGATCATGAAGAGATTTTGGATGGAAGATTGCAAGCGTATGGCCATGTTGAAATGTAACTAGGTTCGGTCTTCATAATTATCTTTGTACTTGTATCATTATGTATTTCATGTAAAAGCAAACAGAAGAAAAGGAAAAATTATTATTATTATTATTATTTTCATTAGTAAAAACATGTTCTTTGTGCTTCTAGGGTTTATTGAGTAAAAAGAAAATTTGTCATAAGTCAAAAAATTGTACCTGACTCAAAGATCCATTTGGACTTCTTGAAGAAAAAGAAAATTACTTTTATTTGAGTCAAAAGAGTCAATTTATCCTCCACAAGACCAAGTTGGTGTTGAGAAATCTAGGGAAACTAGATTAGGTGATTTCTCTTACTCTGATAACTGCTTGTGATGTATTTTTACTTAACTTGATTATCTTCTTCTTTAACTTGATTATTATTGTGTTCTTATCATCAAACAACTACCAAACCATAAAGAACAATGAGACAAGAAGACACAAGATATAGGCGATTAGCTAGGGCCAAAACGTCTCCAATGGAGAGGAAAACCCACCAAAATTCTTCTCTTCTTGTAGAACTTCAATTGACGAATTCCAAGACCTATGATCCTTGAACAGAACCCTCTAAGGCCAAGTCAAATATTTCCTACTTGACGAGCTTTCCTTCCAACAATTCCTCAACAACTTTTGCAATTTCGACCTCCAACAGATTCTTCTGCAACTTCGACTTCCCAACAAATTCTGCTGCAACTTCGTCCTCCATGCAGATTCTTCTGCAGAAACCCTAGTTCACACATGTGGCTAGAGGATGGATGAATTTGTTTCCTCTCTCCTTCGCTTACCATGACTTCTCTTCCTTGATACTTTAGCTTGCAAAGGATACCTTTCTTGACCCAAAACTCAGACCTTGATGATGACTGCAATTCGGTACTTGCTGCTGTAGAAAGATGCCCTAATCCACTTTGCACATGTGAGAAAGATAGCCCAAAAATAGTACCAAAAACTTGACTTTTTTCCTACTTGCCTTCCTCTTTGGACACTTTTCTCTTTTTTGATCGAACCTGAGTGAAGTGAGTGAGTCATAAGTGAGGTCGAAATATCCTTTATATATAGGTCTTCCACTAGGTCAAATTGCTCCTTTTAGGCCAACTTGTCCATTTGAGTAGGCTGACTTGATCTTTGCATCATGATGACGTCTTGGAGTGTTTTTTGACTCAAATAAAATTTCCTTACAATATGTAACATGACCTAATGGGTCTTCAATACATGACAATGACTCAATTGACTTGCAGAATAAATAACAAACCCTAGAAGCACTCAATGTGTGCTTGACCTACAAATAAATTTCCCTTGAGCATGAAACCCATGCCTTAAGAATAACAATAATAAATTTATTTTTTCTCTTTACAGTAAATACATAAAATCATGATCACATATGTCATTATGAAGATCGAACCTAGTTACATATTTCAACACTCCCTCTTAACTAGGGAGGTATTCATAATCCATACAAGGTACTTAGACATTCTCAATCTGAAGAATTCTCATAAGAAGAGTCAGATTGGTAAGCCACCTCTTCACATCATACCAACCAACATTGTCACATAGCAAGGCCTTGGCTAACAACTCTCTCTCTGCACAAGATCATAGCTCAATGTTGGCGAGACCAATGATTGGCCGACACCATCATCATTGTCTCTTAAGGCACATATTCCACTTAGGTGTTGACAAGGTATGTCCTTCCATGACTATTCTTATCTTGGATTTCCAATCCTCAAAGAATATCAATCCTCTTCAACTACTGTTATCTTGGATGCCCTACCTCATCCTTAAAGAGTATCGGATGCCAGATGCTTAATCCTCCATTATTTCTTCACAATATGAAGACAAGAATGATGTGTCTATCTCTCCCTCTCAACTAGGGACGATATACCCATTCCTATAAACAGAATGAACCCAAGTTCCCTTTTAACCAGGAACTCGTCCAAGCTCCCTCTCAACTAGAGACTTGTTTCCAACAACTTTCTACTCTTTGGTGGAGATCCTTCTTTTGATATCATGAATTTTGTCTTCATCATTATGGAGCCTTCATCTTTTGTAGCGCATCGACCATCCATCACTTTCCTTCACGAACCATATTAGTCATGTCATGATTCTTCATTGGAAAGTGATCTTTCAATCCACATCTGGCTTTTTCTTCATACCACGACCTCTTCCAAATCATATTTCCTTAAGGATCTTTCATCCAACTACATGAATGCTAGTTGTAGGTGACATCTACAAATCTCTTCCGGTAGCCCTATATCAACCCATCCTGATGTTGTTCAAAAATAAAAAATGAACATCAAATCAAAGTTACCTTTTGTGATGGCCTTCCATCATGACATCTGCTTGCTTGCAACATCAATCATCCTCCATATTCATAAACACATCTCCAAGACTTTCAATGTCAAGGGTCTACTTTCTTTACAAACCTTATCAGGGTCTCCATGCCTTCTCTATGGAGATGTTATTGCCAATTATTCTAGTCATCGAATGTTGATTTCCTTTTCTTACGTGACCATAGTTGCATCTTTAACGATCTCTTCTTTCCTTCTTCACATATTGCTCCCTAGGAACTTCCATCCATAGTTCCTTCATCTTTGTCAACCCCCTCATATTCCATATGAGGACATATTATGTTGATTTCATCATATTTATATGTGAACCATGCCTTTATGTATCTTTTCAAAAGGAAGAGACCCCTTTTCTTTGATCATGCCTATGAGGTGGAGCATTTACCCATACTGTCTGGAACTATATGATGACATGACTTAATCTATCAAACATATACATACCTATTTTCTCTTTTTTGGTCATCTTAGACTTCCTTTGGCAACTTCCTTTCCTTGATTGAAAGTACTTAAACCATCTTGACATGCTGCACTCCTTTGTCACCATACCAACATCCTTCTAACCGATGGATTCCACACAAGGTGAAATGATCAGGGAGACACTTGTTTCTTCCAAGAGAGGTGAACCTTTTATGAAGATTCCAACAGAGGATCTTAAGTATCCTCATCTTGTAAATGCTCCTTCCTAATGATGATGATGTATGATGAAATCTATGCTAGATGACTTTCTTCTACCCATAAGTACTACTTATGCTTTCAATGAGGTTACCAAGAGCTACTTCCTTTCAATGATGACTGCTACAACCATGTAGTCTTCTTCTTCAACTATCCTTTTCAATATTCTATTATGATGTCATGATCTCTTGTATGCCATATTCTAATATGATGCATCCTATCATTCTTATAATGCTTTCTACCATGATAGCTATCTTTTATGAAAACTGAAAAAGAACACGATGAAGGAGATTATCTTAGTGGTAGTAGAGATGTTTCACTTCCTCCTTTGATTTCTTCTTTTCAACGTCTTCCACTTTTTCGCTGACATGGGCTTCTTCCCTTCCTCTTTTGTCGCTGTCCTTCTTGAGTTTAGGACAATTTCTCTTGTAGTGCCCATATTCATGACAACCATAGCATTGGATTTTTGACATATTGATCTTCTTCTTTTTCCCAAATTTTCCTTTTCTCTTGGCCATGACATCAAACACTTGAACTTGTTCGTTTGATTCCACATCACTTTTTTCCTTCAGCTTGGTTTCTTCAATCTTACACAATGACCAAAGTTCACTGAATGGGGTGGCTTCCTTCTTTCCATAGATGCTTGATACAAAGTTGTCCCATTCCTCTGGTAGTGCATTGAGCACAACTGTGGTCATCTCTTTATCAGACATTATTTCCCCCAACTCTTGCAGTTGGTCTCGTATTTTTGACACCCTCATAAAGTATGAGTCTATTCCTTCATCCTTTGATATCTTCATCTTGTATAGCTCGGTTCTTAAAGATATGACTTCTCAATTCTACTAACTTTTCATAGATTTCTTTTGATGTTTTCAACTTTGCAACATAAGGTATAAGGGGATCCTTGATGTACTCTATAAGGATCCTTTGAGCCCTATTTCTCCTTTCGTGTACTTGGCTAGAGCTTGAGCTTCTTCCTTTGGAGGTTTAGTGATTGAACCCCTAACATGTCCAACAACTTCATTTTCTATGAGGATCAAATCTGTCCTCTTATTCCATGAAAGAAAGTTTGATGACCCAACCAATTTGTTGCTTTCCTTGCAAAATTTAAGTCATTTTGATAGATTAAGACATAGATATAAATATGCTTACTTGTCAAGTGAAGATACTCCTAGATGATGAAATCTTCAACTTGATGCCTTTCTTGATGATGTTGATAATAGAAGAGGTCTTCCTTCAAGTATTCTTTGATAGTGATCCTTGACTCAAGAAGAGGGAGATCACCTTGATTCCTTGATGATGATGGTAGTGATTCTTCCTGCTTCCCTTGGATATAGAGACTTCGAGATGCTTCAATTTGTAGTTCTTCTTTGAGTGGAGGTAGGATCCTTGAGATCTTTTCTTTGTGATGATGATGTGAGCTTCTCAAGAATTCTTCAACTGTAGAACCCTTCTTCAGATGGGCTAGGGTTTTGAGGTCTTCTTTTCTTTGAGATGTGATGATCCTTAAGATGAATAGTCCTTCTTGATGCTCCATTGTTCGGCCCTTATATATACCATGTTGAGAAATCTAGGGCAACTAGTTTAGGTGATTTCTCTTACTTTGATAATTGCTTGTGATGTATTTTTACTTAACTTGGTTAGCTTCTTCTTCAACTTGATTATTGTCGTGTTCTTATCATCAAACAACTACCAAACCATAAAGAACAGTGAGATAAGAAGACACAAGATATAGGCGATCAACCAGGGCCAAAACCTCTCCAATTGAGAGGAAAACCTAGCATAATTCTTCTCTTCTTATAGAACTTCAATTGAAGAATTCCAAGACCTATGATCCTTGACCAAAACCCTCCAATACCAAGTCAAATAGTTCCTACTTGACGAGCTTTCCTTCCAGCAATTCCTTAGCGACTTCTATAATTTCAACCTCCAACAAATTTTTCTGCAATTTCAACCCCCCAATAGATTCTTTTGCAACTTCGTCCTCCCATCGGATTCTTCTGCAAAAACCGTAGTTCACATGTGTGGCTAGAGGATGGATGAATTTGTTTCCTCTCTCCTTCGCTTAACTTGAATTCTCTTCCTTGATACTTCAACTTGCAAAGGAGACCTTTCTTGACCCAAAACTCGACCCTTGATGACGACTGCAATTCAGTACTTGTTGCTGCGGAAAGATGCCCTAATCCATTTCGCACACATGAGAAAGATAGCTCAAAAACAGTCGCAAAAAATCGACTTTCTTTTCTCCTTGCCTTCCTCTTCTTTGCACTCCTTTCTCTTTCTTGATCGAACGTGAGTGAAGTGAGTGAGTCACAAGTGAGGTTGAAATCTCCTTTATATATAGGTCTTCCACTAGGGTCGAATTGCTCCTTTTAGGCCGACTTGTCCATTTGAGTAGGCCGACTTGATCTTTGCATCATGACGAGGTCTTGGAGGGTCTTTTGACTCAACTTTGACTCAAATAAAATTTCTTCGCAATATGTAACATGCCCCAATGGGTCTTCAATACACGATAATGACTCAATTGACTTGTAGACTAAATAACAAGCCCTAGAAGCACTCAATGGGTGCTTGACCTACAAATAAATTTCCCTTGAGCATCAAACCCATACCTCAAGAATAACAATAATAAATTTATTTTTTCTCTTTACATTGAATACATAAATCATGATTACATATATCATTATGAAGACCAATCCTAGTTACATATTTCAACAGTTGGCCCTCCTGGACAAGTCGGCCCAGAAAGGAAACCTTTTCGACATCTTGGATAGTGTTAAATACAGTTCAATTTGACCTAATTTGATCACCAATTCAACTCATTGATTTTTGTGCCAAGAAAGGAAGAAAAACTAGCAAAAAAGTCAAGATAAGAAGAGCGAAAGTCAAAGGAGAGAAAAAGAAGGTCAAGGAGAGAAAAATTGTGTTTTTTTGCCCTAAATCTGCCACGTGTGAAATTTCTAATCTACTGCAGGGCCGAAAATTTAGAGTTTGACCAGATTTGAAGAGCATTTACCAGCGTTGACTTTGTTGGATTTGACTTGGTTGGAGAAGGTTTGAAGGATCGTTGACTTGGGTCTTGTGGAAAGTCTTGGTCTTGGTTTTTGGATCTTGGATATCTCACTTTGATTTGATTCTATAAGAAGAGGAGTTGTTTGGGTTTTCCCCCTTGTGGGGTTTTTCCCTGGCTTGGAGCTTACATCTTTGTGTTCTTTGTCTCTTGTGATCTTCATGTTTTTATGTTTTGATAATTGTTTGATGAAGAGAATAAATTAAAAGAAATAAGAAACCAACAAATATTCACAAGCAATTATAAAGTAAGAGAAATCAACCCAAATTTGCTAGCCTATCGGTTTCTCAACAGGCCACACCTATGATCACCAATATAAAGAAGGTGACTAGTTCAATTCAGATTTGGTGGATCCCACGTTGTATAGACAACTTATTGGTTCTTTGATGTATTTGGTCAACACTAGGTGAGAGAATCATTTTGCAGTGAACACTTTGAGTTAGTTCATGGTGGAGTCAAGGAAAGAGCATTGGGTAGCTGCGAAGCATGTGCTGAGATATATGAGGGGCAAAGTGGAGAGTGGTCTGAGGTATCTTGGAGATAGTGAAATGAAGTTGAAGTGGTAAACAAACTCGGATTGTGCAGGCAATCCAACAGGCAGGAAGAGAACCTTAGGGTGTTGCTTTAGTTTGGGATTGGTGATGATATCTGGGTTTAGCAGGAAGCAAACTTCTATGGCACTCAGTTCAACAGAGGTAGAGCATATGGCAGCGATTATAGCGAGTTGTGAGGCTATTTGGGTTCACAAGCTACTTGTATGATTGTTTGATCAGGAGTTGGACCCTATGGTGATATATTGTGATAATCAGAGTTGTATCAAACTCTCTGAGATTTCAATGCTCTATGAGAGCTCCAAGCACATAGAAATCAAAATAGGATTCAAAAGGGAGCAGTGAAGCTTCAGTAAATCTCCATAGATCGGCAGGTCGCAGATACTCTGGCCAAACCCTTAGTCAAAGGGAGGTTTGAGATCATAGAGACAAATTTCGACTGGTACATAATTCCTTGCTTGCTAAGAGGGAGTGTTGATTATTGTAGCATGGTCAGGAACTTCTGCACAATTTTTATGTCAATCGTACATGAAGTCATCCCAAGTCCTTTCTATTTTATAATTCACTTTGTTAAAGTAAATTAAAGTGAAGAGCCTTTTAATTTTAAGCTATGAAAAAAGTGTAATTTAATTACATTAGTGATTTAAATAAATCTTAACCATTGATTTCAAGTGAGTTTGAGATTTAATTTCAGCCGTTGTTCTCAATTAGTGATTAGGGTTTTGGAGATTTAGGCATCAATTCAAATTATAAAGGAAGAGAAAACTGAAATGAAAAGACATAGTGACAGTGACAGCCGCAATTACTCAGTTGCACAGAGAGATAGAGAGTTCACTTAGTGTACAAGCCAAGGACAGAAGGAATGTAGCAGCATGTTGAAGAATTGACCCAACAGTCAGAAGTTTGAAGGTGGCCATACACAGCGAGGGACCTGATATTAGGAGGGCCATATGATTTCTGGGCACAGAACAAGTGGCAGGTCGCAGCTGTATGGAGGCTGTATGAGGTGCAGGTGTTGGATGTATGGGAAGCAGGGCACAGAAGGTTTTCTTCAGCAGTTTGTGTAGTCTGTACAGCACACAGCGAAGCCAGGTTTTGGTGCTGTAGTATTTTCTTAGTGGGCGAGTTTTCTTAGTGTGGGAAGCAGGGCACAGAAGGTTTTCTTCAGCAGTTTGTGTAGTCTGTACAGCACACAACGAAGCCAGGTTTTGGTGCTGTAGTATTTTCTTAGTGGGCGAGTTTTCCTAGTGTGGGAAGCCCTTGTAAGTTTGGAATAATTTTTAATGAAAATCTGATTTGAAGGGCAGACAAATCAGCTGTGTATTTGGAAATCTATTTTTCTTTTGCTGATTTATTTTTCCAGCAATTGTGTGATAATTCTATGGTCTGAAATTTTATGTTTAAAAATAAATTTCAGCAAGTAATTTCACATGAGACCATATGGAAATTATTCACCTAGAGTTTGGAGGAAATTTCAACATATAGAAAGCTCCTGAATCAGATCTGCCCAAGAGATAACAGCCCCATTGATTATGGCAAAGAATCATCCAGAGGTCATTAAGTTTAACTAATCCTCTGTGTAGACCCAAGAAGGTAGAGGGAGGAGGTTGAAACCCTAAAATTAAAAGGATGCTCCAGTTAATTCTGCCACAAGTAGTCCTTTGGAAATACCCCTGAAACACATGACATCAGTACTGTTTCAAAAAACGATGGGATTTTTGGCCAGAAAATGAGAGAGAAAGGTCGTGTTTCCTTACAAGAGCAACTATTTGCAAAAAGTAACACTCAGGTTCCCTCGAAAAACCAAAAGTGTTGTAGAGGCACAGATTTCTGAAATAATATATATATATATATATATATATATATATATTGAATGATGATTTTACAACGAGGGCCCTTGGCTTAAATAGCCTCTGGTTCCTTTACACAAGGGTCATGATCTTTCGATTGTGCTCTTCTTCCTAATTAACTATAATTAATACAAGTTAATTTTATACATAGTATTGCCTTCCCCTCACAAAATGCTTTGTCCTCAAAGCCTAGGTAACGAGGGATGTTGTTGACGAAAACATTCTATTTCCCACGAAGCATCTTCTTTTGGTAGGCCCTTCCACTTGATGAGATACTCTTTAATTACTCAAGAACGTAATCGCCTTTGTCTCGTGGCAAATATAGCTTCCGGTTCTACTACAACTAGGAAGGTTTGTTTGTGTTGTTTGATGTTTTCCCAACATCTGTTTTAAACTAGAAACATGGAAAACATTATGGACGCGGCTTGTTTCTGGTAATTTGAAGCCATAAGTTACTTGACTGATTTTCTTGATGATTTGAAATGGTCCGTAGAACTAAGGAGCTAGCTTGTTTTTTCCTTGTTTTAATGATAGTTGTTGGTAAGGTTGGAGCTTGACATATACCCAATATTTTTCTCTAAACTCTCTGATCTATGTTAGTTAGCTTGCTGTTTCATATGGTTTCTTGCAATATTGAGATTCTCCTTTAGTGTTTGAATGACTTTTTGGTTCTCCTCTAGTTGATCTTTTATTGCTGAAGTTTTTATATCATTTATGGCTAATTCCTTCCATTTTGGAGGCTTGTAACCATAGAGAATTTGAAATGGTGTAATTTTTGCTGAAATGTGATAAGTGGAGTTGTACCACCATTCTGCCAGATGTAATCAGTGAGACCATTTGTTCTGCTTCTTTGTTACAAAACAACAAAGGTATGCTTCCAAACATTTATTGACAATTTCTGTTTGCCCATCTGTTTGGGGGTGATATGCTGGCCTCATGTTGAGGGATGTCACAATTTGTTTGAAGAACTCCTTCCAAAAGTTTCTCTTAAATTTAGCATCTCAATCACTAACAATGATCTTTGGAAACCCATGCAATTTGTAAATATTTTTGCAAAATATTTTGGCAATTTGTTTTGTTGAATCTGAACTTCTTACGCCCATAAAGTGTGCATATTTAGTAAGTCGGTCTACAAACACAAGGATTTTATTCTCCCCACTTGATATGGGTAACCCATCAATGAAGTCCATCGCTATTTCTTCCCACTTCTGGTTTGGGATATGCAGGCGATGGAGCAATCCAGGTGTCAAACTCTTTTCATTTTTGTTTCTTTGGCATTTATCGTATTCTGCCACATATTTTTGAATTTCATGTACATCCCTTTCCAGAAAAATGATTGGCATATATTATAGTAAGTTTTTAAAGAATCCCAAATGTACAGCTGCTGGTGAATCATGACACTCTTTCAGAACTTTGGTTTTTAATTTGGAAGTGAGACTTACGTAAATTCGTCCCTTATACCAAATGATGTCATTCTTCCATTCAAGTTGAGTTTTGAATAGGATTATTGATTGAACTTGTATTAATTATAGTTAATTAGGAAAAAGGGCACAATCCAAAGATCGCGACCCGTATGTAAAGGCAACTGAGGCTATTTAAGCCATGGGCCCTTGTTGTAAAATTCATCAATATATATATATATATATATTTCTATTATTTCAGCAATCTGAACCTCTACAACAAAGGGATGGTCATAGAGGGTATAAATTTAAAAACACAAAATTCTGCTGTTGTCCCAGAAAAATGGCTGAAAACCCTAGTTTTCAGACCTGAGAGCCCCAAAAATAATATTGGATAGGACAGGAAGGGTCACACTGGCTCTAATATTATGTTGAGAACACTGAGATAGTAGGTCTATGATGATCTCTTCATCAAGCCCTGATCCAATCACATAGAAACCCTCAGATTTATCACAGCTTTTATCAAAACAGTAAGTTGCAAAATAGCACAAGAGAGAGAGAAATAGAGAAGTCTCGCCAGGTGTTTATCACACTTGATCAAAATAATGAATGAACGTGTTTTACATGTGAGGATTGTAGGTGTATTTATAATTTTATTCACATCCTTCTAGGTTTTGGTGCACTAGACTGAAGCAGACCAGGCCGACCTAGTCATAAATGATAAAGAGGGTAACTTGTCCATATGTAAGCTCACTAATTCTCTCGATACTCCAAGTAGAGTGTCAGCATATGGCCTTAAATGAAGATTACCCATGCTCTCAACATAGCCCTACCAAAATCGACATAGTAATCTGATAAAGCTAATGCCACCATTACTATACATTAGACTAAGAGAGTGACTTGTGCATTTGCTGAAACCTGGAAGTGCCGTCCCAAAGGTTTAATCCTTTCAAACATTAATAGTAAGCTACAATTTGGGCAAACAGTTGAATGCAAAATCCGTTTAAATACTTGGTTAAACATCATGAGCACTTAACTTCTTGATAGAGGATTGCAGGAGTCAGCACATAGTAAGTCTTTTGTCTTCTTTTACTCTGTATCATATGGATTTTAATTCTTGTATTGGTACTTAGAATTGCTTTAGTGAAAAATGTTTTCTTAACTTTATTATGAATGTTTTCAGGTTAATCAACTCAGTACCATTGTTGATCAACTCAACAAAAAGTGCAGTTCTCTTGAAGAATCAAAAGTTAGAGTAGAGGAAACTGCTCAAGATGTCACTGCACTGTCACCATTGACATTCAAGGAAAATAGTTCAAGTACAATGCTGAGTAATGGTGTAGGTGTGACTAATGATCCTTCTGTTAGTATTGTTAACAATGATGTTACTTCCTACACTGAATCAGAAATAGTAGAAATCATGGAAAGCAAAGATCCTGTGACAGTGGAAGATGGAGAGAATGGTCTTTCAGTCTCTGATTCTATTGGAACTGTTGAGGAAGTTAAACATATTACTTTCAACTCCGTTAGAGAACCTGTGGATATGGCTTTTCAAAAGACTTCTGAAACTGTCCCATTCTCAGATGCCCCAGTCATGGGGGCTCCTATTCGACTGGTTTCTTTCCTAACAAAGTATGTTACTGGTGCTGATTTGGTGAAGCCAAAGAATCTAATTGCTAGTTGAAAAATTCCCAATGGTGCTGACAACAGCTCATTGCAATTACAATATATCTCATTGGTATTCTACCAGATTAACGTTGCACATGTTTCATAATTCTTTGCATTTACATATATTATGCGTTCTAACTTAGACATATTTACCGTGCTACATTCTGACAACCAAATAGAATGGAAAGTGGAGAGTAGATGAAGGGAAACTCCCCTTCCTTTTTCATAGGGGTCATTTTTCCAAGGAGCTTTGACCAGTCGAATGATATTCTTTCGTTCATTCAAGCAAGGCAGCATTTCTATCATATTGATGCTAATTTCCAAATTTCCTATTATATTATGCAATCTGTATGCTAAATCCTTACTTTGTGGTAGAACTTGCATCTTAAACAATTGGCTGGTATATACATCCGAATGCATGTATGTGTTTTCTGGTTATAATGTTCAACCAATACAATGTATGTATGTGTCTTATGGTTATAATGTTCAACCAATACAATGCATCATGTAGAGTACTTTATGTTGATTGGGGACATTTAGGAACTTATGTATTCTCTATTAGCATGTGCATAAGGCCACTTTAGTTAATCGACCTGAAAAAACCTCATCAGCATTAAATCAACCTCGTCCATGGGGAGTTTGACTCTTTACTTGATTGTAACTCGCGAGTTTTTGATGCCTTGGAAGTTTGACTTGGCAAGGCTGAGCCAAAAAATTACTTAGATTTACTAAAAAAGACTAATGTCATTCAAACCAGCCAATTTTTTGCTGAGTCTTATTTGTACTCCCTCCTACCTTGTCAAATTGGTCATCGAGTGTCTGGTTATTATGGATGAGGTAATTAGTTTTTCCACCCTAGAATTTAATATCAAATTTATGTCAGAGAAAAGTTTCTTATAAAAAGGTTTTCAACAACCAATAGAATTCAGGGATGTATAAAATCTTAGATCATGTATCATTTCCTCGGTTTCTTCCATTTACCCAAAATTGGAAACAAAGGTGGCCTTCAGATATTCACATCACTTTTGGCTTATTATTAAATGGATGGCTTGATGGATCTTTAATATTTCTATAAGAGTTGAAGGGTAGCATGTTTTCCTATCATTTTATTTTCGGTGGATACAACTATTGTTGCTTGCTTGATCTCGAGACTGAATTTTTGAAAAACAAAAGTATTGCAAGGTAATGTATAGCCAGAATTGGAAACAAATTGATAAGAAAGGTGATTTCATTCCATTGAAACTATATAATTCAACAAGCCTAATGCATAGGAAAACCTGCTACGCATGAAATCCTGTTGACCTCTTGTAGGAAATAAGATAATTTTTATTAATGTCTTATGAGTGATGACAAAAAGTAGGTCAATGGGATTAAAATACAATATAGTCTGTGATGTTCAAAGTGGGTACAAAACGTGCTCCAATATCTAAGGTACCACCAACAAGAAAATATATAATATCTAAGAATCAAGCGATAAAAAGGTCAGAACAAGTTCAAGAAAGAAAAGAAAAGAGACATGAGATGCATTGAATACGTAAGCGGAATCTTCATCTCAATATGGCTGTGTCAAGTGGTGGGGGGAAAGCATCAAGTCGTAGATTTTTGAATGGTCATCGAAAGTGATAAGTCTATGTAATTATCATCAGAGTGTGTTTCAACGCCTACCATACCAGGAGCTGTATTTACACAAGTCAAGCACCGAGGGGAGGAAAATCATGGTATGTATTTAAGTTATTACAACCACCCTCTTACTTTGGAAGGTTATTCGTATGGAAGATAACCATATGTAAAGAAAAAGCCCCCATTCCTCTAGAAACAAATCAAACATTTTAGCGAGGTAGACATGTCAGTGGAAGTTCTCACCTACTTTTACCTTCCCGTGCACCTCGAGATCACATCATTATTTGTAAACATTGGATCGAACCAGAACAAGTTAAAGTGGCTGGTTTGATCTTACAGGGTTTCCAATTGGCATTGGCTTTTCAAGTTGTCACCGTAGATGTTATGCCCATGAGTTGGAGTCATGTGCAACAGTCATATGCGATGGCATGTACGACACCGGGTGCACGAGCACGCTATGTTGGCGGGCGCCCACCTTTGCGATGAGTCGTGTGACAGGGTTGTGCGACGAAGCGTGTGACTTGGTGAGCGCGTTGGGTAGGCGTGTGCCCATAGCGCTTGGGCGACTCGGGCGTTATAGCGGCAGTTGGCAGTTGGGTGTGCCCCACACTTGGTGCGGGTGACTCGTGGACGACATTGGTGGAACGCGACGAGTGAGTCGGGTGGTCTGGTGAATGGACACGACGTGAGTGACCTATGTTGGCAACATAACGTTCCAATGGAAAACATCCAAGTGTTGGGCCGACTTACTTATACGGGCAGGTCGACTCGTGCGAGAGGTGGTCGAGCCGACCTACATATAGGTTGAAGGGTCACGACCATTGGAGTTGGGACCACGACATGAGCATATACGTTAGCGATGGCATGGACACATGAAGTATCATTGAACTTGGCAAGAAAAGCTCTGAAGTAGCGAAGGAAAACCGAGTTGATGAGCCCGCAAGGCGGGTAGACGAGTTGAAAGTTCGGATCGTACACATTGCAGACATTGATGATGGGAGGCACTCACTTGGAGAGAGCTCATGAAGATGTAAGTATTGATATGACTTGTGTTTCATTGGAGCTTTTGGAGGATGGGCCATATGCAGGGATTGACAAAGGGGGAACTTCTTTGCTGATGCAATGGACAATCTTTCCTTGGATGGCTATGATGAGGCCTTGTGTATTGGAGAAGCATGGAGCATTGGTTGTTGCAGAACTTGTTGGGGAAATTTGTGACCTCATGGCAGAAGGTTCAAATGCCCGTGACAAGGGTGGAACACGATGAGCTTTGCGATGGGTGAGTCATGCTTAGCCATAGGGAGAATTGGCTAAGTGCTCAACATGACTCATGGACAGATTGAAGGAAGGGCACACTGGTATGATACTTAGGTAGACTTCTTCATGGCTGAAACCAAGAGACAATCTTGGTGGACCTTAGTGGGGGAGGCAACAGTGAAGGAAGGCCTCGTGATGGCATATGGAGGTAGAAGTGATCGAGGGCACTAACCTAGATGTTGGAGAAGGATGAGATGACTAGTGTTGTGTTAGTCTACTTTTGATAGACATATGGGCAGTCGAAGTTATGGACATTGACATGAGAGCATGGCAGACATTATGTAGGTGCACTTATGGAGATGCCACTTATGAGCATCAAGAAGGAGTGTCAAGGCAAGGATGTTGAACATGATCGATTTACTAGTGCGACATGGAGACATTTTATAGGTGGACCGATGGGGATGTTGTTCACGTTCAGACAACAAGATCATGGTTGATATGAGCAGCCTACGAGGAAATTCATATGACTTGGAGGGCAGAGGCAACCTGTGATGGCATTCATGGCCAAGTCAAGTGTGCTTGCCGATGTATTGGTTGGAGATGATGCATCGGAGTTCCTGATGATTTGGAGATAGTTACAACCATTGAAGACTTCATATTATAGTGGTCTTGGAGTATCTGATTCATTGATGAGCTAAGGTCAGGATGTGTCTTGACTTTGATGCAGTATGGGATGCATACCTTAGGCACATTATGGGGTGTGTTCATGAGGAGTGACTTGATGGATGTGATCGAGACAAGACACTTTGGAGTTGGATGGAGTTGCAGCAATGGAGATGCCTTGGTGGGGTACACTTGGGCATGGGTTGAGTCTTTTTGACTTAGCCACACTTTTGATGGACATGGTGGTTGATTTGGTCTATGATCATGATCAACACATGGATGGATGATGAGGCAAGGTTAGACTTGCCCCTTTGATAGATTTGATAGATGGCATATTGCAGATGAGATGGAGGTTGCTTCATGGACCTGAATATGGCACATTGAGCATTGATTTTTTGATTGATTGAGGAGATGAACCTCTCACACATGGATGATGGTGCTTGCATATATGTGATTGATTGATATACAACACATGGATACTAGCATCATGGACAACATATTGCAAATATGATGGAGGCTACTTCATAGACCTTGATATGTCTTATTTGATACTTGATGGAAAATATGTTGCGGATGAGATGGAGACCATTTCATGGACCTAGACATGGTTTAATTTACACTTGGATGGAGATTTCGTGATCGAGTTGAGGATGTGACAGGATATTGGAGAAACTTACCAACGGTGACATGAGGAGTATTCTCATATGTTTGTGCGTGATGGTTGGATTAGCTACTAAACTAATTTTAGCTATGGGGGCATGCAGTACACCGAGCTATGTCAGATAGATGTAGCGAGGGTATACCAAGATATGTTGTGTTGGGATGGAGTATCATGGCAAAGATTCACACGATGATGATACATGGTGGATTGACATGATATATGTTGCAGTTGTAACATGTGGCCGAGTTGGAGGGTTAAGCCTTCCACGGATGGAGCAACATAGATAATTGCGAGAAAAATGGTTGATAACCATGGATCAGAGAGGAATCACACTTATTTGTGGAGACATGAGCCTTGATGGAGGTTTGTGCGATGATGGAGCAGAGATGGGCAACATGCACATTTTGGAGATGTTGGAGCTAGCGACACTTTGCGATGATGAGATGGAGTTGTCGAGGACGACAACCTTATTTAGAGTGGGGGAGGATGTCACGCCCACGAGTTGGAGTCATGTGCGACGGGCATATGCGATGACATGTGCGACACCGAGCGCACGGGCGCGCCATGTTGGTGGGCGCCCACCTTTGCAATGAGTCGTGCGACAGGCTTGTGTGACGAGGCGTGTGACTGGGTGGGCACGTTGACGAAGAAATCGGGCAGGCACAGGCCCATAGCGCCCGGGCGAGTCGTGCGTTATAGCGGCGGTTGGGCGCGCCCCGCACTTGGTGCGGGTGACTTGTGGACTACAACGGCAAAACGCGATGGGCGAGTTTGGTGGTCGGGTGAACGAACATGACCCGAGTGTTGCCAGCATAGCATTGCGATGGAAAAAATATTAGTGTTGGGCTGACTTACTTATATGGGCAGGCCGACGCGTGCAAGAGGTGGCGGAGCTGGCTTGCACATAGGTTGAAGGGTCACGACCATGGAGTTGGGACTACGACATGAGCATATATATTAGCAATGGCGTGGACACTTGAAGGATCATCAAACTTGGCAAGAAAAGCTCTGAAGTAGTGAAGGAAAACCAAGTTGATGAACCTGCAAGGCGGGCAGACGAGTTGAAAGTTCGGGTCTTGCAGTCGGGTCAGCTGAGCGTGTAGACACGGTCACTCTAACACGCGTATCGTTCAGACGAGCTGCATTCGTGTAGACAGGGTCACAAAACATGTAGCATTTAGGACGTGTCACTGTGTGCAAACAGTGTCAACTAAGTACGCGTAGTGTTCAGGGGGTCACCAAATCGCGCATTTTGTGCATACAGGGTCAACCAATGATCCAGATCGTGCAGAACAGTGCCGAAAGTGACCAAGGCATGCAAAAAGAATTGAATGGGTCAGGGGGACGAGTAGAACGTGCAAAACGTGTTGGTGAGGCTGAATTTGGGGTTTCCCTAGCAGAATTGTGTGGGCAAGTGGCAACAAGGTTGTTGCACGGCTGTGGCACAATTTTGGGTAAAAATTGGTTAAGTGTGTAGGCCAAGCAAGTTGGAAGCACAACTTATGTAAAACTATACTTGGTAAAATTTTGTGCATTGTTATATATTATTGGGCATACTTTACAGGAGTTGCCCCTCCCAAGTATGTATGTGCGTACTTGTGATGATTGATGAATGCTTAATATGAAAGATCAAATATTGAAGATAAATGTTATTCTTTTGCATTGTTAAGAACACTTGATTGGAAATTGATGAAGTGTTGGAGATAGGCGTAGTCCATACACTCTCGTATTGATAAAAAGAAAAAGTGTAGTGGTGCCGCACTCGCTATACGTGGGTGGAAGAGCACCACATGTATAGGGCCATCACAGTAGAGGTGCCAACTAAGCTCACTTAAAAATTGGCAAAAGGAACCTAAAATGTAAAATCGTAAACTTTCAATAATTGTGTCTAATTGCTTGGATTTGAATATATTTTTATACTTAGCCTATTTTTTATTTTTTATTTTTATTTTTAATTTATGGTAAAAAACTCACCGATGGACAATTTATGAAGTCATAAAATTAAATATTAAATTTATTATT
This sequence comes from Pinus albicaulis, assembly GCA_034641835.2. NCBI lineage: Eukaryota > Viridiplantae > Streptophyta > Pinopsida > Pinales > Pinaceae > Pinus > Pinus albicaulis. Next base: position 102,115,825 of record CM076574.1, on the reverse strand, counting down.
TTGAAAATTTAAATGTAAAATTTGAATTTTTAAAATTTAAATTCCTATCTTTTGATTGGTGGATGTACATGGATATTTTTATATGGTTTTAAATCAAATTGTCAGAAATAAAAATTGTTTAAAATAATTTAAAATAAAAAAATCCTCCCACAACTAAGTGTGCAAAAAAATTAATTACCCAACTTGATTTGATACATACACAAATTATTTATAATATAATGACATAGGGATTCATCATGGTTCTATGTGCATCTTGTGCATTTGACTTCTATCAATTAGGAGGTATATGTGTGACAAATAAATGGTGGTAATGCCTTTGTTGGTACAAGTAATAAATAACAAAATATAGAATATTTTTCTAAGGCCCAAGATGAGTACAAGTAGAAGAAAGGTTAAAGCGTCATGTACATGATGCCTATTTTTGGACTCCAAACATACATATTGTACTTGGTTGGCAACATTATCACATTGGTGTGAATGATGTGAAAATACACAAGAGGTGTAACTAACACAAGTGTGAAGAATTTGAAAATACATTTTTATAGAGGTAAAAAATATAAAATTAGACGGTGTGTAAGGAATTAAAGATAAATTGAAGTAAATTAATACTTAAGAATAAGGCGATTAAGAAGATGTATAACTCAAGACAATAAAAGATGATAAAATGTAAGAAGGGCAATGCAAGTGTAAGGTAAAATTGAGAAGGAAAGATACATAAATCAAAATGTTTTAAAAGTATAATTCAGACATTTTTAACAATATTTAGAATATGAAAAGTTGTCTCAAAGAGTTGGCATCAGAAGATATTTATAAAAACTACCAGAAGACTTGAAGACATAATTAGGAAGAAGATAGAGGAGCCAATAATATTCATGATATTCATGGAATAGAGTATCAAGGATTCATCAATTTATATATTTTAAAAACATTTTAAGAATTTCAAATTATACATATAACATTATCAATAGTTAACAATATTTAAATTTCTTCAATTATATTTTAACTACTAAATACATGGATAAATCACTCTTATTTTATTAAATAATACATTATCACAAGTTTTAAATGTTTTGTAATTATTTTAAATTTTCACTTTGAATTATTCGCAGTTATTACATTAAATTATTTTTAAAAGGCAGATTTAAGTAGTTTTGTTGCTTATAACATGAACTTTCATATCAATTTTCCTCTTTATTTTTTTTTACTTTAACTTTCGTTATCAATTACTTTTTGCATAAGATGCAGGTACTAAGCAACAACGTTGCATATTACACTTGTTATAATCAAATTTGAATATTTCCTAGAAATTTTCATGGATATGTTTTTGTGTTTGTTTTTTATTTATTTTTATTTATCAATTTTGTTTTGGTTCAAATTTATGGCACTGACCCATTTGGTTGCAATAAAATTGATTAGTAATGTTCTCTTTCTTAAGAACCCATTCACACGACATGCAATATCACATCAATGCTCTATTGTCTCTATAAAGTGATTGGATGTTTTTTTTTTTTTTTTTTGTTATTTGTACGATACCCTTGGACTTGATGGTTGTTTTCATTTTGACATTGCTTTGCATAAATTCATGATGTTTTATCTCCTTTCAACATAATGTTTTAACTATCAAGTTGATACAAAAGTTGTTGACTAGGATCCTAGGGGTTGAAAGATATATAGACCTGACTATATTTTCATATAGGTGAAGGAAGAAAAAATGATAAATGAAACCTCATTAGTGTTTTGGTCCATGGTTACCATTAGAAAGGTGAATTAAACATTGGTTTTTGTGCATCCATAAAATTGTGGGTGGTTGGACATACACTTTGGTTGCGATAGTTTTTTTTTTTTTTGTTTTTCTTTCTTTTTTTAATAAATTTATTTGCTCCTGTTGATGGTGCCAGACCCGCCAACATTCGAGGGGTCTCCCCAATATGTGGTTCCAATTAGGCCTCACATGATTTGGGATAGGAGCCCCATCCAGAATATGGCCCGGTTTCCAGTTTCTTAAAGATTTTCCTTGGCTTTAATTGTTAGCAAGAGAGAGGAGTGCAAATGTGCCTTCAAAAAGCAAGTGTGCTTGGTGAGTGTTCGGTTGTAGGTGTGTCCAAGTTCTTCTACCGCGAAGGGAGAAATAAAGTGAGCCACTAAGAGAGAGGTAATAGTACCACCCTAGTGGAGACACGCGAACAAGAAGGATCCGTCTAACATCCAATGAAATAGTCCACAAAGAAGTGACGACCATTATAACCAATATAACAAGAAAGATTTGTCTAACATCCGGAGGAATAGTCCACAACGATGCGACAATTATAGCAACCATTACAACACATTCTCAATATGATAAGTACTAAAATAACTGAAATAGCTCAACTATTTTAGCACACATGAAAGCAAACATGAATTACAAACATCCACAGAGTAGTCTTACAAATATTCATAATCCATGCATAAACAACGTGATGGCCATGATGCTTATGATATTAAGTAAAATTCCTTAGATACATGTATACAACGAACACCACTAGCTCCAATAGTGGTGTGTTGGAGCCACTCCTTACTCCCCAAAAGAACTATCTTGTCTCTCTAATGCCTTACGGGAGGAGCCAAGGTGAAAAATCCCTTTCTCATACAATAATGGTGTATATATAAGCAATGGGGAGGTGATGCTTCACCTTCCTTGTGACTCTGTGATTACCCTCATGACTGATTTCCTTCCCGTGACTTTTCGACTTTACATGACTTCATATTCTGTACATGTCCTTTGGACTTCCACTTTACAATACATTTTCGAATAAGGAATTATATAATCCACAATAATGATGTGGCATATGAAGAATCATGATATGACGTGACATGACACTAGTGACATGGACTACTTGATGACATGGTGCTGTTAAGCCACTTTTGTTGCTCCTTGTTATATGTCTTCTTGAGAATGATCTTCTATCCACCTCCATATGACTTAGAGGTAATGAGTTTTCAATGATATCAAGTCTTGAGTTGTGGACCGCAAACTGGTGTCCCTTTTCTTTCTCTTGATTGATCAGCTTTCATAACTAGATACAAGGATGTCTTCCAACATGTTTCCCTTCCTCATCTCCTTCTTCATCATCCTATCATGGTATGATAGGGTACTTGCATCTGCAACTCACTCATGACAAGACGACATCATTCCGATAAACCCTTAGTCTAAGATGGTGCATGTTGATCTAGTGACTACGCTGGGATCAGGTGACAAGTTGAGGGAGAGGCTCAGTGACTGTAGAATTGCGCAACTCAGGCAGTCAAGGGTGAAGCTTGAGCCTTGAGACTGTGCAATGTGTAGTTCAAGCTGGACTGAGCATGAATATTTCATATTTTTATAGCTTAGTGCTGAAGGGTTGAACACTGATTCTGCTCACTGCGCAGTTCTGGAAGACAGAGCAGACCTGGTGATTGAGAAATTATGAAGTTTAAGAGCTCAAGTGTTGGGCTTGGGCTTAGAGGCTGCACAAGGTGTAGTTGGGGCTGTTGAAAAGTGTAACTAGGACCAGTCTTCATATTGACTATATAATTATGTATTTATGTAAAGAAGAAGACAAGAATATAATATATATATTTTTGATATGCTTGACTCATGGGTTTCATGCACAAGTTTTTAGGTCAAAGGACTTCTTCTTGATGTCCTCTAGCAATATGTCTTTTGGTCATAAATTTTATTAATTAAGTGTCATGTTTATGAAGAGTCAAAGTATAATTTGTATGCCTCCAAACTGTCACATAATCCTTGAAGATTGCACTCAAAAGATGATCAAGAACGTCGTTGGAAAACCCTACAAGTCAACCTTCATTACGCAGGAAGATGCTCTCTATAAGTCGGCTTATATTCAAGTATTTAGGTCGGCCTTAGTACACATGGACAAGTCGACTCATTTCCATGTTGGAACAACTATATATACCCTTGTGTACTGTGCAAAAAAGACAGACATAACTTCGACTCCTCTATGATTTTCGGTCTAGATTTGAGTGATGAGCATGTAGTGAATTTAGGATAGAATTCTATGGTTTAATGCGGAGTTGCAGGACTGATATAAAGTGTGAGAAAAGGAGAATAAATCTATAAGTTTATGCGTAGAGGGATAGGGACAAGGAATCTGTAATATAAATAAAGTTACATGTCAAGAAATCTGTGATATAAATGAAGCTACAAGACTATAAAAAGTGGATGTTCAGGGATGCGTTTTTTATGAGTAAAAAGAAGACTGATAAGTGAAGGAAGAGGGTTGTCTCACATACATGGTTTGGGAGAGATAAGACGTGAGTAATTTGAAGATCAGTCAACCAGATCAAGTGGAGATGCATGGTGTGCATAGGACCGCCCCTAACAAGGTAATATCTCAGTAAAGATTACACTCAGCTGGAAAAAGGGAAATACAATGATAGAGACATTGCTCTCTAGTACTGGTGCGGGACGGTGCATGACGGTGCAAAGAGGAACAATCAACTCAAGTAGTCAATGAAGAAGCAGTGACAAGGTCTTGGAGGCATACAAAGGTTAAGGGTCTGTGTCATGGTCATGGTAATTTTCAATTGAAAGTCTATAAGAAGAATTCCTTGCGGGTTTTCCTCTCCAGGAGGGAGAGGTTTTGCCCTCGCTCGAAGAGCCTAATTTTGTGTCTCTTATATTTTTGGTATTTGACTTGATGAAACACTTAATAAGCGAAGAAGAAAAGAGATAAGTAAAAGAAGTAAGTTCACAAGTGATTATCAAATAGAGAATTTGAATTAATCTCCAGTCCTCCAAATTCTCAACATTGTATCAGAGCTAAGGTGCTAAAAGACAAGGGCTACTTAGCAAGGAGGCACTTAAGGAAGCAAGAATCAAAGTCAAGGTCAAAATTTGCGTTGAAAAGTCAAATCAGTTTGCAAGGAAGACTCTCAAGCTATTTCAAGAAAGATCTTCAATCTCATTCTAAGGATCAAGTCATCAAGAAAATAATATTTGCCATCAAAGATTTATATTCAAAACATTGTTAGAAGCATCATCTTTTGAAGATATCCTTTATAATCAAGGATCCAAGATCACCTACATTGGAGATTTCAATCTTAGAAGAAGCTTGTGACTTCATCTTTATCATCATCAAGGAAGATGCAACTCATTGTACTCAAGTAAGTATCTATGACCTTAATTAAATCTATCAAGATGACTATTATAAAGAGAGCAACAAATTGGTTGGGTCATCAAAATTTAGTGCATGGAAGAAGAGGACAGATTTGAATTTAATTGAAGATGAAGTTATGGATTACATCGAAGGATCTACAATTCAACCCTCAAAAGAATATGCTCCAGCTCATGCCAAGTATATGAAATGAGAAATCAGAGCCCAGAGGATTCTCATAGAATCCATTAAGGACTCACTCATTCCCTATGTATCAAAATTGAAGTCTGCAAAAGAAATATATGAGAAACTGGTGGAGTTATTATCTATGAGTACTGTAGGAGAAGCAATATCTCTGAGACAAGAACTATAGAAAAATGAAATTGTCAAGAGAAGAAGGAATCGCTTCATGCTTTATGATGATTTTTGAAATAAGAGACCAACTGTAGAAACTGGGAGAAGTAATTTCTGACACCGAGATGACTACAGTGGTGCTGAATGCTCTACCAGAAGAATGGGGAAAACTTCACTTCAAGTTTATACAGGAAGAAAGAAGCAACACCATTCCATGATTTATGGTCTCTATGTAAAATAGAGGAAGCAAGATTGAAAGCCAAAGTTGATACATGATCAAGAGAAGGGAATCAAGCCTTTGCAGCCATATCCAGGAAGAAAGGAAGATTCATAAAATTTGGTCCTCAAAATAAAAGAAGAAATATGGACAAAGTATGATGCTTTGGATGTAATGAACTTGGGCATTATAAAAGAGGTTGTCCTATATTTGGAAAGGACAAGAGGAAAAAGGAAGAAGCCCATGTCATAGATGAAAGGGTAGAACCTGATGTTAAGAAGTATAAGAAAGAAGAAGCGAAGTATCTCTATTATGATTGAGATCATGTTATTCTTTAAGTGATTTATGTTGGTTGTAAAATAGTATTATAGGAAGTAATGTATATTAATAAGCATCATGATAAAAGCATGGTAGGAGCTCTTGGTGAAACAGCTTATGGAAAACCTCGATGATAACAATATTGATGGAAGGAAATCATCAAAATCAAGGGTCATCATGGAAACTGGTGCTGACATTTTCTGATGGAGTTCTTTATGGATTCACAGATTTGAAAGAAAGCAAAAAGGTTTCATCAAGAATTCTATGCTACAAAATTCTGGGATGTCATGACATATTGATGAAGCGAAGTGAATGAAGTTCTTCATTCTAGTAATATTGCTACAGGATGAATCAAAGGAAAAAGGTATGAGGTATATATATTTATATGCTGACAATGGATGCTGTGAAGTCATGTAATATGGTTGCAGGTAATGGACTTCTATATTTAGAAGTATGATCTATGGAGGAGGATCTCTCACGATGCACTGACAGATGAAATCAACATAATATATCTTCATATGGAATATGAGGCAGTTGTATATGAACTAGGAACTGGAAGATCCTGGGAATGAAGATGTGCAAAAAGAAAGAGATGATGAAGTGAAACCATGTCAATAGGTAGTTATCATCTGGAATCTAAGAAGATGTGGCTAGAATATCTCCTGGGAGGATATGTAGACTCTGATAGAAGTCTGGTAAAGAAGAAGAGCCTTGACAAGACATATCATTAGGAGATGTGTGAATATGAATAGAGGATGCCGATGCCTACAGTAAGATGTCATGGTGAAATATCATCACTAAGGTAACTTTTGATTTGAAAGTTCATATGTATATGTTTATTTGGATGAATTTATGCAGGGTTTCCAATCATGTGAAAGGATGTAATATCCTTGGAGATGGTTTGAAGGAAAGCAGCATGGCATAAAGGTGGACCAGATGAGAAAGACCGATGAATAACTTTTTGGTAGATGACATGACTCATGGATTAAAGTGATGGATGATCTGTGCCATATGAAACTAAAGTTGAAGATTCCTCAATATCGAAATCCATGACATCGAGGGCAGGAATTCTTCATGAGCAGTTAGGTGTCTCACCATTACTGTTGTGGTTCCCTGGTTAAGAGGGAGCTTGGTGGTAAGTTTCTTACTTGGAAGAAAGTTGGTAATTCCTAAGAATGAGCTTAGGTACATTCCTTGTATAGGAATGAGTACATTACCTTGTGGAATAGGTCCTCCCTGGCTGAGAAGGAGAGATAGACACATCATTCTGGTCTTCAACTAGGAAGACATAATGGAGGATTGGGTAATCATCTGGCATTTGATACTCTTTGATAACAAGATAGGGAATTCTAGATAAGAGTAGTTGTGGAACGATATTCTTTGAGGGCCAGTTACCCAAGAGAAGAATAGTCCAAGAAGGTCATACTTTGTGAACAACTGGGTGGAGTATGTACCCTAAAGAGACAATTACTATGGTGTCTATAAGTCATGTGTCTCGCCAACATTGTAGCCCATTGTCTCATTGAGATATGGGTTTGTTAGTCAAGGCCTTGCACTAGGACAATGTTGGTTGATATGATGCTATACAGATGCGATTACCAATCTGATTCTTCTTATGAGATTCTTCAGTTTGAAAGTGACCATGTACCTGTATGAATACCTCCCTAGTTAAGAGGGAGTGTTGAAAAGTGTAACTAGGATCGATCTTCATATTGAATATATAAGTATGTATGTATGTAAAGAAGAAGAAAATATTATAATATATATATTTTTGATATGCTTGACTCATGGGTTTCATGAGCAAGGTTTTAGATCAAAGGACTTCTTCTAGATGTCCTTTAGGGATATGTCTTCTGTTCATAAATTGTATTAATTAAGTGTCATGCTTATGAAGAGTCAAAGTCTAATTTTCATGCCTCCAGACTATCACCTAAGCCTTGAATATTTCACTCAAAATATGATCAAGAATAGCGTTGGAAAACCCTTCAAGTCAACCTTCATTATGCAAGAAGATACTCTCTATAAGTCGACTTATATTCAAGTATTCAAGTCGGCCTTAGTACACATGGAAAAGTCAGCTCATTTACAGGTTGGAACAAATATATATACCCCTGTGTACTGTGCAGAAAAGACAAAGACAACTTTGAATCCTTTTTTATTTTCGATCTAGATTTCAGTGATGAGCATGCGGTGAATTCAGATAGAATACTGTGGTTTAATGCGGAGTTCCAGAACTGATATAAAGTGTGAGAAAAGGAGAATAAATCTGTAATTTGATGCGTAGAGGGATAAGGACAACGAGTCTGTAATATAAGTAAAGTTATGGGTCAAGAAATATGTGATATAAATGAAGCTACATGACTGTAAAAGGTGGATGTTAAGGGCTGCGTTTTTGATGAGTAAAAAGAAGACTGATAAGCGAAGGAAGAGGGTTGTCTCACATACATAGTTTGGGAGATATAAGACATGAGTACTTTGAAGATCAATTAGCCAAATCAAGTGGATATGCATGGTGTGCATAGGACTGTCGCTAATAAGGTAATATCTCAGTAAATATTACACTTAGTTGGAAAAGGGAAATATAGTGATAGAGACTGAGCTCTCTAGTACTGGTGCTGGACGGTGCAAGGCGGTGTAGAAAGGAAAGATCAACTGAAGGAGTCAATGAAGAAGTAGTGACAAGGTCTTGGAGGCATACAAAGGTCAAAGTTCTGTGTCATGGTCATGGTACTTGTCAATTGAAAGTCTATAAGAAGAATTGATTGCGGGTTTTCCTCTCTAAGTGGGAGAGGTTTTGCCCTGGCTCAAAGAGCCTAATTTCGTGTCTCTTGTATTTTTGGTAATTGAATTGATGAAAGAATTAATAAGATAAGAAGAAAAGAAATAACTAAAAGAATTAAGTTCACAAGTGATTATCAAGTATAGAATTTGAATTAATCTCCAACCCTCCAAATCTTCAACAGGGCCTAGGCTAGAGGGCTGAATTAAGTTCACAAGTGATTATCAAGTATAGAATTTGAATTAATCTCCAACCCTCCAAATTCTCAACAGGGCCTAGGCTAGAGGGCTGAATTGCGCAATTTTGGAGGCCAAGGTCCATGCTTGAGAACTGAAACTACGCAGTGCACATTATTGTGAGGTTGGAACTATGCATTTCACAGTGCCAAGGGGTCAGGTTGCAGCTTGAGGATTGGAACTTCACAGCTATATGTAGTTCAGGAAGGTTGGATGAGGCTAAGTTGCTTGATCGGAAAGTTTTCATAATTTTGACTAAGTGTGGGATCGATGAAGCTGATGTGAATAGCAGTAAGAATCGACTGTGATCACACACTTAGAGCACTTGACGAAACAAGAACATAGCTCATATAAGACACATGAACAACATACTTCCCTCACTGCGACAACTATGCGGCGACTTACAACAAGTGAGACACTAAATATACACTTTGTGACGATCGTGATGACACTTGTGCTACAATGCTTAAAAATTTGGGAATGAGTGCGAAAACTGTTTAAATGGTAGGATAAACTCATTTTCACAAAGATAAACCCTTGAAACCACCAAATTAAGATTATATACATCGTGCAACGCTTAACATGCGAAAAGACAACATTTTTATTTTATCACGAAAGGGACCAAAACACTTAAAGAAAACACATGGAATGGATTTCAATGTTTGCGACGAAAATATACAAGACCAAGGTAGGCTCCAAAATTTGGTGTAGCCCAAAATTTTGGAGGGTGTTGTAGCATCAAAAACAACTCCTCCAAGATATTAGCATCCTTGGACTGATGAGTTAGATGAACTTGCTACTTTTTAGAGGCACATTCTTTTCAAGAGATAGTTAGCATTTCTATCAATAGTCTATACCTCCATAAGATCTCTCTTGATGCCCCACCATTCTAACACTTAAAGAGGAGATTAACACAACTATCGAAGGTGGCATCCCTAGGAACTACATTGGATCTTTTGGATTGCACTATCTAAACCTCTTAATGTTAAATTAACTTTTACTTTGAGGACTTATTCCATATCTATGAGAGCCTGATTATTCACTTGAGTTATCTATACCACCCTCTTGGGTAACTTCAATTGCGTTCATAGTAGTTGAGCATGGAGAAATCTTCCCAATAATTAATGAAATTATACAATGTGCTCCCTATGTGCTTTAGAGATAAAGGAACACTTGTTTTTTGGTGCCATGTTTATTGCAAGATCTAAGGTGGACATTACTACATATTTAGGGATTCACAGGGTTCATATTTTCATTTTTAGATACCTCAACTACAAGTTCTTGGTTTCAAGACACGGTTACCTTCAAGGATTAGATGCTTCAACACCCCTCCACAACTGTTGTTTATATTACTTCATTTCAAAATGTCATGACTATTGAAATGAAAAAATGCTCAACAATTCTAATCTAAATAAAGGACCACAAATCCATTAAGGTTTGTCCCTCAGCACACTTCACTTAGCGTCCAAGTCAGACTAGGTTTGGGGGTCATGAGGATTAAATATTCCAAACAATAGAAATAACATGATACATTGTTTTATAGAAATATCATTAACTTCTTCTTTACTATAATGAATTATTTGTCCATGGATGTTAGAGAGATTTCACCTTGGCTTCCACCTCGTTTCTTGTTTCCACCCTCACTCCTAGGGGGAACATATAAAGGATATGCAAATCATTGCTTGATGGCTCGTAACTATAGACCATTTTCTAAGTGCCATGATCAAACATGTTATTATGGTGGACATTTCTATTCTTGGATTCAAGGATGAAGGTGGCTAACCCTTCTTAGTTTCACCTATTCCACAAGTACTTTGGAGCTATATTATATATTTGACTCTATGATGTGTACACTTTTCTTTTTGTTCCTATAGCTTTAGGTTTTTCTATTATTCTTGTTATCACTCCCCCCTGCTTCCCAAGGCTGAGAATGGAGCTGAAGGAAGGTAACCACAGACCAACCTTTAGGTCAGGTAGCTAGCCCTACCAAGACCAGAGAGCGCTCTCTCAATTTCACTTTACAGTCAAAGGGGTCAATAGATATAACAATTTAGGCTAGTTATAATGCTTAATAGATTTAGGTTTTTGTTTGTTTGGAGTTTTGCTGGATAGGAATGATAGTTAGGAAACTAGGTCTAGGGTTTTGGTATAAATTCAAAGGTTTAGTTACAGAGGTAAGGGCGAGGCTAGGTAGGTAAGCTAAGAAGCATGATTAATTTGTAATTGTGTATAGAGTGAACTGAGAGGGAGTTAGAATGAGAAATAAACTGAATTCATTCATCAAAAGAGCAGAGATAATTTCATGAAAAACTTATAGAAAACATAGCATGGAAATAATGATTTATGTTAATAAACAGATAAGACTTAGCATAAATAAGAATATATGTGAAAGATGAGTAACATAACATTAAACATCATGAATTTACAAAGAAAAAAAATGCTCAAAGGCATACCACAGGAGTCTCAACATTATGTTTGCAACATTGTCCTTGATTTCATTAGCAAAAGTTTGTACGATAGCTCCACTGCAAATAAAAACTATCCAACCTATAAAAATAATTGAATTGGACTAATTATAGAAAACAGAGTTCATGACACCTCATAGGGTCGAAATCCTATCCAAAAAGCATCATAATTACATCAGATGAGTCACTTCCTAGAATCTAGGGAAGTTAGAAACTTATTCCTGAAATTTAGAGAAGGACTACGAGTGTGTGTCTCCTCCATTAAATTACATGTTTCCTTATCATAGAGGTAAGAAAAAACTCAAACACGTCAAATTCCACCTCATGGGACAACTAGCATCGAATTTTTGGAGTTTTCTGGGCATGACAGCTGTCTAAGAGGAATCCTATGTAGAAACGCCGCGCCTGTAGCAGAAACGTCGTGCCAGTTTTGCAGAATCTTTGTGCCAGTTCAGGGTTGTTTTTGACCCACTTAGGAGCATCCAAATCCAAATCTAAAAGTTGTGCTAAGAAGCCCTATGAGTCTAGTTTCCAGAACATTTTGAATTTTTGGAAAACACCCACAAGAAGGCCTCCAAAAGTGGGTTTTCCCAACCATACTCCAGAAGCGCCGCGCCTACTCCAAAACAATGGCAAAAGCATAGAAATGAGGTAGTTTTTTGCATTTTTCTTCAAAACCAGATCTTGTCATAGAAAAAAAACTCCAGATATGGTATGTACTAGCCAAGATGCACCTAACCATGTAGAAAAATACTGATTTGGAATCTCTGAGAGAAAGCGTCGCACCCCGACATGATGCTTTTGTGGAGGTAAAATTTCCAAATTTGTGCAAAAATCACCAAAAATACAAAAAGTGCTAAAAAATGACCAAAATTGGTTCCATAACACCTTCGGAGGATGCGCTAAACAACCATAGATGCCTCAGCAAAGAGATCTAAGTTGTCTTTCTCCTTGAGCTTCATTTGAACTTCTTTAAGCTTCTTTTTCACTTGTTTGAGCCCGATTTGTGAAATTATGTTCCCGACGCAGTAATGATTGACCATATGTCTCTGGAGATTATTGTTATTTTTAGCTTTCCTCAGAAGCTTCTCAAGGTGTCCATTGACCCTCTCAAGCCAATACTCTCTGTCTTGATTTATTTAATCAAGAATTAACTCATCAAAAGTATGCCAACCTGATTTAGGAGCTGATGATTCTCTTTCTCTCTGAAGCGCCTTATTGAGGCCTATTTTCCTTGGTATTCTTCTTTTTGTTCCAACCTCTGCACCCTCCAGCTGATCATCATCTGCAATCTCTTTTCCCTTGCCTTTATCTACATCAACATGTACCTTTGGCTTATCTTGGAGGAGTAATTTCACCTTTAGCTGAAGATTTTATTGTTGTAGGAATGTAATTTGAGAATTTGCAATTGAGAAAACCTCCCTCCACTCTTCTATTTATTCACCTTTATTTTTAATCATTTCCTCAAATGACTTATATCATTTACCTGATCTACCATGTCAACTTCTATGGGTGTTTTTTCATCATGGTGCTGCAATGGTGACTCACCATCATAGCTAGGTGGCTGATCCACCTTTTGAATTTACTTAGGTGTAGTTTCAGGTGCCAATACACCTCTGATGGCCTTGGGAAAAAAAAACCATTCTCTTTCCCTTCTCATAGGTTTGAGTGATCTCAAGACTCAACCCTAGGTGCTTTTGAAATCTAAGCCTGCCTGCTAGAAGAGCCAACCTCCTTTGGCTGTACTGATGCTTTGGTATGAAAAATGGGTGGAGTAGTAGCTGGAGTTGATGCTACTTTCTCCATGAAAACTTACCAGGTCATGTTGTTTGCTAAGAGCTGATGCATAACAATCATCTTAACCAAACCATGGTGAAATAGATTGGGATGAGGATTTCTACCTTTGCTTTATACTTTTTCTGCCATCTTGACCAAACTCCTGAATAGATAGTTTGATAAATTGAGTGATTTGGTAGCTATGAAATGCATTAGTAACCTGACATGGTATTGGTACAATCTTGAAAACATTCCCTCTCATGTAAAATTTTTCATGATGAGTTTCATTAATGGGGCATACTTATGAAGTAGATTCTTGAAAGGGAAAACATGTTCAGGTTCATCTCTTCAATGAGGTTTTAGGACCATTGGATAATTTTCAAGGTCTAATTCCATGCCCTTGAACGAGACTTCTCCTTCATTTGGGATCCCTGTTGCTGAAGTGATGGCCTCTACTGATAGAGTGAATTCAATGCCTGCAATGGTGACCTTGTCTCTGCTGAATTTTGTGGCAAAAAGGGTAGTCAATGGGGCATGACATCCTACCTCCATAATCTTCTCACAAAATCTCAGACATCCAGTGTTTTCAAAACATATCTTGGCATATGGGGATGCATTAAGTTCTTGCAGCGTGGATGGCTCAAATCTAGAGTGGTGGCCTCCCTTGTGAATTTTATTTTCACCCTCCATGCTACTTGTGAACACAATCAAACCCTGCTAGATGAAATGAGTGGGTAGGGATGAGTGAATTTGGAAAAATAGGGGATATGGATAGGGTAGGTTTAGGGGCTGTGATGGGGTATAAGAAGGTTGAGGAAAATTCCCCCAAAAATTGAGGCAATAGGGTAATGTGTTAGCTTGAGTATACAAGTGGAATTACTTGAAATGGGCATGGGAAAGTGGGTCAAAATAGGAAAACACAGATATTTTCCAGTTTTGTTGTGGAAGTGTAGTGAGGAGTTAGGGTTTTGATGAAATAAGGGTAAAGGGGATTGCGAGTGATAAGAGGTGTTGTGGTAGGGTTTATAAAGTATAAATGAAGATTTGAGATGGTGGGAAAAAGGGTCTCCAATGACCTAAACCAATAAAGGAAGGAGAAAACCTAGAATGGAGGAGAGCAAAACCTTAATGATAAAAAACACTCATATACTTATGAATTGACTTGAAGAAGGCCTTGGAAGTGTCCACTTACTGTGTAAGAGGCCAAAAGAGGTTTTGATACTGGTTTTGAAGCTTTAGAAGCTGATTTTGAGGTTGATATGAGAAAATGTAGCACTCTTTTGTAGAAATGTAGTGCTACCCAGAAGCATAGTGCCAATGCCTAGAAGCATTGCACAGACCCAGAAACGTCACCCAACTTCTTCAAAAACATCGTAGAGCTTCAGAAACGTAGTATATTGGAGGTCCTTGAAAAATTTTCTAATTTTCTTCCACCTTTTGCAATTGTAAGGTACTCTAAAGGTGAGAGATGCACTTTATCGATCTAGGGAAGATAAAATGAGTGAAATAAGTCACTTTTTCCCTTTTATAATATCAATAAAAACACCTTTTTTGTCATTTAGTGAAAACATGACCTTTTTGAAGAACACTTTGCTTTTTGAATAAATTGACAATGAAACAAGCTTTTGAAAGAAGACAAATTGTCTCTTTTTTATTCACCTACCTAAGATAACTCCCTTTTAAAGATGGCTTCGTATGATGGAAGTGAAAGACCCTTATTTTTTTCCTTCTTTATGATAGATTTTGGACTTCTATGGAGGCGAAGTGAAAGAGACCTAGACACTGACCTATGTGAAAACATGGCGACTTGACCTAAAACTCCAGATGAAAATGAAGGGCATGACACATGAAATGAAAGTAAACATGAATAAATTGAATGGAGTATCTTTTAAAGACCTAGACATATCCAACGATCAAAATTTTATTTGAAAACTGACTTGGAAATGTAAAATTTTGACCTAGAACAACTACTAGACAAATTTGAAAGAGTGCATATTCATCACTGTGTATTGGACACTAACAGTTCTTTTGGGGGATGTTTTTTGCACACCCTTACCAATATTTTTGTTTGTTGTACTTTCTAGACCCATTGAAGTCTTTTGGTCATCAATGAACATTAATATAATTTCATGTCATTTCATTTTTGTTTCAAGTCTAACTTTGGTAGTGAAAACATTGTAGAGAATGGGCTAGGTGAAATCATTTCTTCGAGCTCAATTGGTAGTGTCTTTTGAATTTATTTTGTATCACGAGTTTTCTTATGTGGTTTTGGATATCATTATTTTGTATCTAAGAATTTGAATAAACATAAGAGGATGAAATTATCCTTAATGGTATGATTACACCATATAGAGATGTGAGTTAAATTCCTAAATCATCTCTCTATGGTTTGATGCAAGTAATATTTTGTCAAACATTTATTACCTAGGAAAAATAGATATAGAGGATGAAATTATTCTTAATGGTATGATTACTGTCAATGGAGATATGAGTTGAATTCCAAGATCATCGCTTTATGGTTTGACACAAATAGGTTCAAAAACGCTTTGTTAAATGTTCGTTGCCTAAGAAAAGGAGCAAAAATATCTACATGCGATAGGCTGTGTTATATAGAAAATTGATTAAATTGACACAATTTTAAAATAGTACAGATTGTTACATTGGAATATGGATTTGATAACTTTGATTCTTTTTTTGGCAGGGAAGAAAATGATGTATATATATATATATATATATATATATATATATATATATATATATAGAGAGAGAGAGAGAGAGAGAGAGAGAGAGAGAGAGAGAGAGAGAGAGGTTCAAATGTAACTTCATGCTTATGAGGCACCAATGTTGTCACTATGGCTAATGAAATATGTTCTATCCACTTGTGAATTTTCCATAACCAAAGTCTCACTGTGTACAATTTTTCTCATTCTAAGGAAATATAAACCCTCTTGTTTTTTGATGCCTTTCTATTCTAATACCCATTATTGTGGGTTGAGCTTCATAGTTTATCCTACCTATATAAGGTTGGATGATGGTTTCAAGGGAAAATATTTTTGGTAACCCTTTCCCATCAAAGGAAACTTTCCAAAGATTGCAATGTGACATTGTGTTGATGAAGAATGCTAGTTTTTTTTATAAGTATGATCACATAAAAAAGTTATTTCTCACTACTTTTAGGTTGCATGATCGTGAAACATAGTATTTCTGTAGGTTAATTACAAGACATAGTTCAATAGCCCGATGTAGGGGAACCTAAGTGTAAATTTCTTGCAATAAGTGTAATTACAATGCTATAACCTTGTATTGTAGCCCAAACACATTGACATCGAAGTTGCACCAACCTTTTGGTAATTTACATGTTTCGTTGACAAAGTTTTCAAGAGTGACACACCATAGTAGGGCAATATATTGGCATAGATAAATTAATACTTCAACAAAGCATTGGTGTAGTGTCAATATGGATGACAAAAACACTTCTATAATTTTTTCATCTTCCTCTTAATTAATCCCATCTGTTGTAGCAATAAATGAAGTTTGATAAGTTATATTAATAATTTTAAAAATAATAATACAATTTTAAGGTCACATCTTAGCTAGATACCAAATTGATGTGTGAGAGTCCCTTTTTTGTGGGAAAAGGGTCCCCCTCTATGTAGTGATTTGATTGCTTAAGTCTACAAAGGCTTACATACTTGTGACCTTCTAAAAATAAACACATGCTATTAACCATTAGGTCCCTTAGCATTCATTATTTATGTTGTTTTTTTCATTAAATGTTGGTTATTTTTTCTTGTGGCTATGCTTGTTATGTTGTTCACTCACCTTGTTAAAAAAAATCAGATTGTTATTGTTGCATAATTCCATTGTTTGAATGTATGTGTGACATGTTTTAATGCATCACTAATTTTATTTATAGTTGATTTGGATTGTGCTTAGTTTCTTATTTTTACAATCTTTGTGATGGGTTTGCATTTTTGTGACACAACTTTTAACAAACCCATTTTGAATCAACTGGCTTTAAGGAATTTTTTTAGATCTGATTATTTTATAGGAATTTTTCACATGTTTTTTTCTTAACCAGGGTTAATTGGTAACATGTTGGAGTAATTTAGGTCAGTCCCAATATCAAATGTTTTGGCTACCATTATAGCACCGACAGTATATCCAACATCGAGCTAGATATAACAATAACTTATGACTAAGCAAGAGCTAAGATGTCACATGGGTGAGGGTTCCTACTCTTCAAGCCTTATCACAATGGGCTAAATATGTCCCTTGGAATTGAATTTGGGTGGATGGGAGAACAAACCAAACTCCCAAAAAAAATATTTCTTAGTGTACGAAAGAGATGGAAAGTGGATCCCAGAGAAAATTTGAGATGCTAGAAGAGGGAATAACTCATGTTGATGGGAAAATGGTTGTTGGAGAATGTAACTAGTTTTGGTCTTCATAATTTGTCCTATTTTATATAGAAAGAAAAATAGAAGAACAATAAATTAATATTATTATTTTTGTATAAAAGCATGTTCTTCATGCTTCTAGGTTTTGAGTCAAAGAGTCAACATCCTATTTTGGACCTATTGTAAAAGAAAAGGAAAAATAATTTTTTGAATGTAATTTTGGGTCATAAATCCCTCTAGGTGCGAATTTGGCCTACATGTCAAGCCTACCTTTCTTTAATGGACATGTATCTTCATGCCCCCTCTAAATTACATAAATAGAAGGAATATGGAGCTCATTTGGACACAAAATTTTGATGATTTGTGATTTGAAATATCGCAAAGAGGATAGAGAAGAAGTGGATGACCAAATTCTGGAAGAAAGAAGTTCTTTTTGAGCTAGGATTTATGGAAAAACTGCCTTGTTACATTTCTTGTTGCTGGTCTCTGGCTGATGAATATGCTGGAGGGAAAGAAGGCTTGAATTGGAATCTAGAGGTGGAAGTTTTTGTGGTTTTTTTTTTGGTAAATTAGGATAAAATATATTGATTCGAAATAAAACATTACATATGTTACAGGCTGAGTTGGTAAGCTACACTTATCCAATCCCAACCTTCATTGTTTTAAAAGTAGTGCAAGTATGGGGTTGCCTCCTTGGAGGAAACCAACCTTGTAATAACATCGGACAAGAAATTAAAAAATGTGTCGTGGCACTTGTGAAAGTAAAAGTTCTGTGATAAGAGATGAAATAACATAACACTAAAAAGAGCTGAGCGACCACACAATCATGGTGTTTATGCATCGTCCTCAGTGTCTGGGTCCTCCTCCTCGATACGACAACCGTACTCCTATGCTATGGCCTCCTCCTCAGCAGTAGGTTGGCGCGAAGGCCTGGAAGTAGGTGCGTAGAGAATGGGAGCGACCGGGTACTCAGCATCTGGTACGCGTGTCCAAGTGCCCTCCGAGTCCATGATCCATACGTCGGTGTCTTCTACTACTGCCTCTTGAACCGGAAGAGGCTCTGTTTTTCAGGGCATGGGGTGATCCTAGTGCCCTATGGTAGATTTCTTGGGTCCGCTTTTCCCTCTCTACAATTATTGAATAGGGGCTTCCTCCTCCTGGTTGTGCGCAGGGATCTTAGGGGAATCCCTGGCATGACTGCTCGAAGAGGAGCCCTCAAAGGACTCCAAACAGTTATCAGGCCTGCGCTGATAGCATCCTTGGAAGGTGCCTCTTTGGCCGCCTCTGATTGTCCTTTGGCGTAGTTGCGGAGCCATTGGATAGTGAAGCAAAAGGGGAATGGGGGGCTGAGAGGTATATAGAATATTCTTAGAGAAGAGACATGGAGTGCGCAGCGGAGAGTTAATGGGTAAGGTGGTGTGCAGATGGGGGTTGCGCAGCTGGGGGAGCTTGATGTTGAGAGCACGCAGACGGGAGAAGCTGGCAAGGCAAGGGGAGCTGAAAGGAGGCGTGTGGACAGGGAGGTGCGCGGTCGGGAGGGTCCCCAACACCCTGGCACTGGAGGGAGGCTACGCAGCAGGTGGAACATGCAGGTGGGCTGAAATTGAGGAAGAAAGGCTAAGAGGGCAGTGAAAGCCAGAGTGAGCAAACTTTGAATGACACTTTGTGGAGGTGCTTCCCCTTTTGTAGACCTGTGGCACAAGTGTAGATGATGTGCATTATTTTGACACACTCACAGGTGTACGCTGTGACTGTTTTCATGTGGTATCATGTGCTTTGCGTTATGGCTGAGTCATAACCATTTGGGAGCTGATTCAAATAATTGTAGCGGAGAGGTTCCACCCAGGGTGGATTTTGTCTTGCATGTCGTCATGATTCATTACCTCCATCACCTCATGTGAATTATTGCAGGGAGGTGGTTCCACTTCAGGTGAAGGCATGCATACGAACATGGAAGGAAGCGTCTTCATACGTGCGCATCATGTCACCCGCATCCGGGGATAAGTTTTTTGTGGTTATGGGTCTTGGATATCTCATTTAATCTTATTTATAAGAATCGAGTTTTTGGGGTTTTCCCCTTGGAGGGGTTTTTCCTTGGCTTGGAGCCTATATCTTGTGTTCTTTTGTTTTTGTGATCTTCATGTTCATGTTATGGTAATTATTTGATGAAAGAATAATAAAAAAAAATTAATAAGAAGTAAACTAATTCATAAGCAATTATTATGGATAAGGAAGTATAAATAAAATTATAAATCTTCTCGATTTCCAACAATGGTGAAATTTTATGGTCAGATGATTTGTGCCACTCAATTTTCGTAGAGTTTCACCAAATGTTTGGGAGATTACAAGAATGATCTAATTAGAACACCTCTAGGAACAATGTTGGGATCCATCTATTTCCTCCAACAATCCTTTATAGCTAAACTTGTGGTCCTTATAAAGTTGAGCATAAAGATTAAATTTTATCTTATGATGGCCATAAGGATGCTTTGAAATTAAGGGATTAGTTAATGAAACTTGACTCATACTATGAAGTACAATGTTACTTGGTTTAGTATAAATTTCTTTAGAAAAGTTGTATAAGAAGAGAAAAGATTTGGTATGTTAGTGGAATTCACGTGGGTGCAAGTAGACAATTGATGCCATTAAGTGTATCAAGTGGGGTGTGTTGTAGCAAGGAACCTTTTTTTCTTATTTCTTGTGTGCATAATTTTAAAAATTTTGGGGTTAAAGTTTTTATACTTTATGATGGATTTAAATGGTGAATAGATCACCTGATGGGCGCATTAGATCTATTGTCCATATTGATTCCTCCCATGTGCACTACATATTAGAAGGTGGGGGTGATATTGAGGGGGGTCCGAAACAAATACTAGGAGGTATAACACCCGACATACATGGCCAACACACTTTGGATCGACCACCCAACCCATCCTTGAATTTTTAAAATATAATATGGGATCCCTTTATAATTTTCCAATGTTCTTAGCATGAAATTATGATGCATTACTCCTAAAATAAGAGAGCCAAGACAATAGATGACATGGTTGCTGACAAAGCCAACATTCACCCTTGAAGGATGAGTGGAAAACTAGCATGGTATTTCTTTAGATGGATGATATGGTGATGACATGACCCTCAGAAGGTTGAGAATTTAATTTCCCGCTCCTTTTTTGAAAAATCAGAAGCTACTATGTACTCTAAGGGGATTTGAAACAAGGTTTAAAGGGAAAATCTGAAGAAAACACCTTATTCTTACCATTTTCCAAGAGGAAAGGATGCTCGAGAAAAGAACTGTGGAATTCAACTCATTTCAACCTCCAAGTCACCTTTACAAGTACAAGTGTTTATTGCTTTACTTTGGGTAACTCTTTTATCTGTCCCATTTCACTTTTATTCAGAAAACAATGAAGAAAATAGGCTCTATAATTGTTGGAACCTATTGCACCCATATGCATAAGTCTTCTAGATAGAGATAGTGATGTATGCAACACTATCATTTCTAAATTTTACTTATATGACCTCCATAAGATAGCCTTTCATCATTTCAACAATCTCTGTGATTTGTTTAATGCCTTGGACTCCTCTCTAGATAAATTCATTTTCCCTCAAACTTGTCCTTTCCATGAATTTGTTTCTCGATGTTCGCATAACTATATACCCAACACGCAAGCCATTTTCTCTTGAAACAACGTTATTCTCTTCTAGATAGACTTGAATTCAATTGTAAAAATTCTTAGATTAATTATATTACATAATACTCAACCATTAAATGATGGAAACCTAATTTCTTCATATAAGGAATTATCCATGGAGGAAAGGGTCAATCTTATCAAATCTCTTCTTCCTCTTTTGTGTTTCTGCCCTTTAAAACACACCTCCTTATAACACTACTATTTTCCCTAATATTTCAAGACAAATTATAGCCATGATTTGTTCTATATTAGGATATGACTCGTTAATGACTCAGTTTTAGTTTTTTTTGTCAACACTTTCTCCTAAAAATACTCCTCTGATAAAGTTTAAGTATAGCCAATACTTAATAGAGTCAATAAACCCTAAGGTAGCACAATTTGGTATTACTAGATGTTTTATATTCGAGTCTTATTTGGTCTACTTGTTTCTTGTTTTCCAAGTTGATAAATTTGCCAGCCTTAATTTGAGTTTGGAATATGAGGTAGGACATCCATCTTATGTTATCCAATGTATCTCTCTTTTTAGAAGACAACAAAAAATTGTAGGTTTCTTTGAATTTGTCGATAAGTTAATGCCTATTGTGTATTATGTCATCCATAAAGAGCCACCCCCTAGGATGTTTCCAGAAATGAAGAAACTTTTGCGATTGAGTCCAGATACTCAGAGTTGGTGATTATTTTTTATTTCAAGATTATAAAAATAATTATAATTTATGTATGTGAATACCCTTCTTATCATATACCCGGGTTTCTCACCATGAGAGTTTTTGTCTTGGAGGACATAAGGCAAAGAGTGGATTTCGATCAGTTGCACTTTTCTCAAAGAAGTAACACACCACTTTCAAACTGAAAAATTAAGTTGGAATTTTCATTGTGAATGCAAGGAAAAATCTACAATAATTTGATAAAATGATTAAGGATTTAAGATTAGTACATGGTGAAACTTGGGTTTATGACTCCTATCAAATTATTTCAAATAAAATAGTAAGTCAAGGATCAACACCCTATGTATACATATTACAAAACCCGCAATAGAAAAAATAGTTAAAAATCAAGCATGGGAATCAAAACAACATATTTCTTCATAACATCCATAAGAAAATCACTTATCTTAGTGTCCTATTTTAGAGATCCTTAAAATCATGTTTTTTTTTTTAAAGGACACATTAACAAACTTCCGAGACAGTATTAGAAATGGAAGAATATGTTCAACAATCATAAAAAAGATAGGGATTAGAAGAATATGAAAAATATATAGAACTATCAGTTCACAATGATGAATAAACTACATCAAGAGAGCTTGTGCTCACCTTGGAGTGCATGGCATCTATATATGTTCCAAGATCTTCAGATTTAGATAACCAAGAAACTACACCATCATATTTAGAGAAAGATAAATATGAAAACATTTTTCTCAATTTTTGGAAATTTAAAACAATAATGTGAAGATAAATAAAACTTCATATTCTCAAATTTAGAAGCAAGGGTCCTCTAAGACAAGATTGTTATAAGACTTGGATTATGTAAAATGCAATATTAACATGACTAGTGACCACAAGCCTTGAATTGTAAGAAAAACTAGTGACCAAAAAGCCATGAAAAATTCATTTAATTGACAAAATGGAGTTACACAGGAAAACATGAGAAATAGTCTTTAATGTTGGGAAATAAATATGATAGTAGATCAAGGTTGATTCCTCTTACTTGATAATTACTTGTGAATTTTTATTGGCTTTTTTTAATTTTATTATGTCTTCTCCATCAATCAATTACCAAAATATAAAGTGCATGAAGATCACAAAAGACAAATAACATAAATATTTAGGCTCCAAGCCAAGGAAAAACACCACAAGGGGGAAAACCCAATCAAATTATCTTCTTATATAATCAGATCAAAGTGAGATATCCAAGACCCAATACTGAGACAAATACTACCACATAGACCCAAGTCAACCCTCTTTCAAAGCTTCTTCCCTAAGTCAAAATCAACGAAAGTCAATGATGGTCAAACTTCAACAAATTTGGGCAAACACAGAAATCCTGACCTGCATTTTTAGACCCGTTACTTCACATAGTTTCCCCAACGCCTTTGCACGTGTGAACAAAAACAAGCCAAAAATGCAATTTTTATCTCCCTTGATTCTTCTTCTCTCTCCTTTGACTTCACTATTCTTCTTCTTCTATTTGGCACAAAAATCGATTTGTGTGATGAGTGATAAAATTAGGTCGAAGTGTCTTCTATTTATAGTTGTACACGAGTTCAAAAAGGTGCCTCTTCTAGGCTGAGTTGTCAAGGCAGGGGCGACTTGGTATTGTGGGTAACAAATTGACTCTTTTTACTCAAAATAAAATATTTTTCTTTTCTTACAAATAGTCTAAATGGGAATTTGAATCATGAAAATTTTTATTTTGACTTAATAAACCTTAGAAGCATGAAGAACATGCCTTGACTAATAATAATAATAATAATTTATTTTCTTATTTTCAATTTTAAATGAAATACATAGAAGTACAATGATAATTATGAAAACCAAACCTAGTTACAATTTCAACATTGAGAGACCTAATCAAATAAGCATTAAGAAATTTTGAAGTACAAAGTAAAATGACAAAGTTAGAAATTCATTTGGAACATGAAAAATTACAAAACAGAGCAAAATAGACAAGCATTGAAAAATTGGAGCAATGGATAGTAACATTGGAAGCAAACCCAAAGGATGTAAGATCCATTGAAGCCTTGGTAAATCAAAGGATATTGATTCCTTTCTTTAAACATGATACTTAAAGTGCGTAATCTAAAACATGTTGTTATAGCATCATTTATCACCATTATATACTTGATGACTTATGCATTGGCCTTGGGCAGCTCTTCCATTCAGACTTGGTCATGTTTCTAAAAAAACAGTATTTCAAAACTCATATGCGACTGTGCCCAGACTTTTCCGCATATAACCGCGGGTCCATACATAGAAAACCCACGTATGATATTTAGAATATTAAAAAATATATAATTTCCCTATTTTGGAGGCGCGGTTTATGGTTGTTCCTTTAACTTAACTACCCCAGCCTGTGGCCTCACTATTCCCCAACTGAAAAAACTAATTTGAGGGAGTATAAAAACCCCTCAAGGGAATGGCCTAAGGGAGAGAGAGAGAATTATAGATAGAATTATAGATATTATACCCTGTTATAGCCCTATCCAAGTCTGATATTT
This sequence comes from Pinus albicaulis, assembly GCA_034641835.2. Classification (NCBI taxonomy): domain Eukaryota; kingdom Viridiplantae; phylum Streptophyta; class Pinopsida; order Pinales; family Pinaceae; genus Pinus; species Pinus albicaulis. The sequence continues at coordinate 102,091,236 of CM076574.1, read as the reverse complement.
TCCCTGTGCCTCTTGCACTTCCTAGATTTTCAGGAAACCCTTGTTTCCTTGAGATATTCACTCATCCTATGTGACATCCATTGTGCACTACTCTTGGAAGAAGTTTTGCGAGGCTAGGGCTAGACGGATCCAGAGGACGGTTTTCTCGAGGCCGTGGCAGATTTCAGGTGATCTCTCCACATTTATTTACTGTACATGTTATCAATAAAAAAAAGTTCCATCTTGTCATATATCTCTTATGCATGTTTAATGATCTTAAGTAGTTCATTTATTGTTATTTTTATGAGATTATGTGTGATTTTAGCTAACATCTATAACATATATATGCTGTACAACTAGGTTTTTGTGCTTGTTCTTTGCTAGTTTGCAAGTCCTGGAGCACGAAGAGTTGTAGGGGGTTTGAACCCTATGAGATCTACTACAACCGAAGGATAAACGGGTAAGGTCTGCAACCCTTAGTTTCTAGTTTAAAGCATAGAAGTTGGTTAATTGAGTCCTTATTGTGATGACATGCCCCTGATCTATGAAGGTTTATCAACCCAAGACCTTAGGGTAACATTGCCCATAACAGAATTGGCGACTCCGCTAGGGATTACATCCGTGTAATTCCTAATTTGGGTTGTTCTATCTGTCTTTTATGTTCCATGACAGGTTTATCACTTTTTAGAGTCTAGTGAGTCTTTTTCCAATCAGACAGAAGTCCTGGTTCCTTGATTAGGATTGAATATTTCTTTTTTTCCATATTTCTATTTACATACACTACTTAGTCTTTGCACAGTCACGTATACCTCATGTATCTTCCAAAATAACTCGCATATACGTGATTTTCTTTGGTTACAGTCATGTATACACGCTTGTTGCATACAGAAAAACTGCGTATGCCTGGGAAAATTTGAAATTTTGAGTTTTGAAGCCTTTTCACTTTTTATGTTTATGGTTAACCACTTTTGTGGTGTCTTTAAGGTGTTTGGATTATGTTTATTGTGGTTTCATATCCATTTCTCTCTTGTTCTTGTGAAAACCTAGCCATTTGGTAAATTGCCTATTTTTGTGTGATTGCAATTGTGGTTGTAGCACCAATAACTCTTCCTAGAGTTCTTGGCTGTTCTGACCATTCAGAACAATGAGCCTCTGCTTGTTTTATATTCTTTTCCTTGTGCATTGCTTCACTTTTGGTATTTCCCTTTTTGACTACCTTGGTTTTCTTGATTTCTTGGACTAGCTTTGTAGCAAATCTTGAAGAATCCTTTCTTGGGTTTTTGAGTTTTGTTCGCTGAAAAAGTTTGCTACTGTTCCGAATCAATTTTTTGAGTTTTTGCTTATTTTTTCTTGTTTGGGTCTTGCTACGAAAGTAGCATAGTAGGCTTGAGCACTTTGAAGCCCTTTTTGAGACTCATTTTATTGGTTTCGGTTCTTTGGTAGTTTTATGCTTGTCTTCTTGAAATATTTTTCTTTCCATTATAAGTGAAAAGCCCAAAAACATTTTTTGTTTTCTGTTTCTTTTTATTTGAGTTCATTTTTACAGTTTTTCATATGTTTTGAAGCATTTTTTTTGGTTTCTAGTCTTTGGTTCTTGGCTTGGTTTTGAAGGAAGTCTTTTGCTAGATTTCTATCTTTTTTGCATCAAGTACATTTTGGTATTTTTTATGCATAGGAGTTCTGGCTGGAACTAACCTTGCTTTAGTGTCAAAAGTGATTGAACCATTTTCTTTCTAGAGACTCTTTTCACTTCATTAAAGTTAGCAATATTAGAATTTTCATGTCATTGGTAGTTTTGCATTAAGTGCATTGAAGCATTTTAGTCTTTTTCATAGTTTTCTGAAGTGTGAGTAACTGAAAAGAAAAACAAAGTTTTTGTTTATCTAGTTTTGTAGAACCCATGTAGAGATCTCTTTTCATCGAAAGGAAAGTATTGCATTTGCATGTAGTAGGTTTTCATTGATTTCTTTTGCGTCAACAAACATCATCAGTTTCACTTCCGTATACCTCTGACTTAAGTAACAACCAATTTAAAATAAAGCGCGATAATTAAAATCAGCTAGAAGTTTTTGTATCATTTTTATTAATCATACACCAACTAGCTAGGTTGTAGGGCCTTGGAATAGGTGAGTGGAGAGTTAACTCTCCAAGGCTGCTCAAATTGTTAAACATAGAAATTTTATTAAAGAGCGAAATCCAACTCCATTAAGTGGACCAGAAAATCTCTCCTCCATAGAGTCAAGCGTGAGGGAGAGTGCAGGTAGAGAAGAGAGATACCCCCTCTCCTATTTGCTGAATCTTGACCTAATACCATTCTGCTTGGCTGCCGATACAGATTTGTGCCCTTAGTTGCCTCTCCTAGGGACCACACAGGTGACTACGGGGGGGGGAATACCCATGGTACCTGAGACAGACGTTGCATCACTTTCATTAGTACTTCTAGAGGATGCCCTTGCGAAGCTTGGGGACTTGCACTAGAAAAGGTTGTTGTCAGGAGGTCAGCGTAACTATTTCTGTTACCTTCGCTAGTAGGCCTGGGGCATAATTACCCCAGACTATTTTCGGAAGGTCTTCTTATCTCACTTTCTTGTATTTTGGTGTCCGATCCTCATCACCCTGAGTGGAAATACCTGAAAGTTGCTTGTTTGGATGTATATTAGGAAATTGTTAGAGTGTGCTCTTTGCTCCTAGATTTCTTAGTTTCTTATATTTTTTGAGTCTAAAATTAATCTCTTAAAGTGGCTGACGAATCGCCTCGTCGATCAAGGAGCCTTCATGGGCTTTCTCCTGCGAGTGCTAAGCCTTATTCAAGAAGGTGTAGGAGTAATTCAGTGGGTGAATTTTACTTCGTGGTTTCAAACGTAGCGGAGAGTGATCCTCTGTCTGGGCTTTTTGTTTCTGTGGGTGGTCCTAGTGTTAGTGTCAGTTTAGAGAGGAGTGCTCCACTCATCTCTAGGGTTTTATTTCCAGCAGAAGAAGTTGAAGTAGAGGAAGTTCCTCAGCCTCCTGAGTCCCTTCCATCTCTTCTTCCTGCTAGTTTTCCTGACGTCCTTTTGTACATCGGGCCTGAGTCTCAAAGATCGGCTAGTCCTTTTCCGTCATATCCATTTCTTTCGATGGCCACGACTGGGAACATAGTTTCGGCTTTGAGCACTGCAAGTGCTCATAATCCTCTTTTATTTGAAGGAGGAGGAACTATTTCCATATCGACAATCACTTCTAGTGATGTTGTGCTTGGCTCTGCTTCTATTCCATCTTTGAGTGGAAACACCCAGTCACATGCTTCTCAATCTGGTCCCTTTTCTTATGGAATGCCCTCTAGTGGAATTTCTTCTTTCTCCTTTTCTGATGTTTCAGCTGTCTATGGCTAGTAGATCATCTTCTTTTCAAGGGTTCCCCTTTGGAAGTGGGCATACCCCTCATTCAAACCCTTCCTTAGGATCCATGCCCTTCACCTCTTAGAATCAAGGTTTTAATCCTTTTTCTGGGGGTCAAGGCTCTAATGTTTTTTCGGGATGGAACCATGCTTTTACAACATTGGGAGTAGGGAGTCAGTTTTTCGCTAGTTAGCAAGGGAATTTTCCTTTCCCATCAATGGGTGCTCTCCATTTGCAAATGCTTAGAACCCTTACCAAAGTGTTTCTTCTTCATTCAATACCTCTTTTGGAGGGAGTTTTCTTGTGTATCGTAACTCTATGTTGGAAGGGGTCCTTCTTCGAATGCTGGGTCGCAAGGATTTTCTTATGGCTCAGCATTTTCTACGAACAACATCTAGCAACCTGGTACCTTAGCAAATCTAGGCTACTCTTTTTAGAATGTGGGGAATCCTTCCCATGGGGGATGGAATTCCAGGCTCCTCCACGCTTACCATTTCTAGCAACGTTTTGCTATATCTATCGAAATTGACTAACGATCCTATTAGGTATAGTCTGGGTTGGCCTTCGGTCCCCACTAAACAGCCCTCAGACATTCCAAAGTTTGAAGGGAAGACTGGTGGGGATCCGACAGATCGTATCACCACTTTCCAATTATGGTGTTCATCAAACTCCCTCATCGACGGTTCAATTAGGTTGAGACTATTTCAATGAACCCTAACTAGAAATGTGGCAAAATGGTACATCGAGCTGACAGGGGGAATTTTTGATACTTTTTTTGAGTTTGCTACCATGTTATTAAACCATGTTCAGTTGCCCGTCCATTATGATGTTGGGACTGACCTCCTGGCCAATTTTCAGTAGGACAAAGAAACTCACATTTCTGATCATATTCAGGAATTGGAGAAGAAGGAAGAGGATTATTAAGGCCCAAATCCCGAATGAATTCCTTCTTGAATGGTTTTTGAAATCTTTACGGCCAGAAATCTCAAAGGATGTATCCCTTTCAGGGGTATTTTCTGAAGAGCAGGCTATTTTTAGGGCTCAACAACTAGAACTGATTTATTCTCAGTCTAGAGTCTTTAATAAAAAATTTCCGGATGCTCCTCACTCCAAGTTAGATTTATCCAAAACTAAACCTCATCCTCATGGTGACAGACTTATCTGTTTGATCGATAGCGATAAAGCTAACCTGTTAAATCAATTTCAGTAGTTGTCCATATAATCTTCTCCTTCTGTTCAGGCTATGCCTTCAGTGTTGACTCCTTCCCAACCCTTGGCAATTAATTTTTTTCAAAATTCTAACCCAAAAGGAAATAAAAAATTTGATGGGAAGAAGAAGGGATGAAATAATAAGAAAAAGGACAAGGATGGGAATGGGAATGCGAACAAATCCAACGATCATGTTGGAGAGGGTAAGAGGGATAATAAAAAGAAAGTTAAGTTTCCATGCAAGTTGTGCACTGGAGACCATCTTACGAACCTCTTCCCTAAAATTCAGGATGCTCAGCGCTTGTTAGCCTAGCAAGGTTCTTCCAGTTCCCAGGCTGTGCTGACAAACCCTTTTCCTCAATGGTAGCAATTACTTGTTGGCACAAATGCAAATAATGGGGCTCCCTCTAGGGGCAACCAGGAAGGGGAAAATCCATCAAACATATATATGATGAGTGCTCACGCAGATATCACTACGAGATCTCATGATTATGGTGAAGCTGAGTCTTTGAAAGCTAAGGGTGCTTCCAATAATTCTGAGCCACTCCATACAGAGAGGCCTACAGTTGAGCCTATAACTCAGATGCCGAAAGGGTCTACAAAGCGTATGACGATTAATCCTAATGCCAAGGCTACCCATAACTACTCGATTGTAGAAGATCTGGCTCAAAGTCCTTGTGCCATGTTTGCGTTAGAGGTGCTCCAGTCGACAAAGGAGTGCATTGCTCACTGCCATTGGGGCTGTTGATCCGAATAATTCTCTGATTATCGCATTTGATATGCCGAATTTTAAAAAGAGACTTTCTCACCATATGGCTTTCCATATCAGGTCAACATATTGGAAATTTAATATTTTTCGAACGGTTGTTGATGAGGGCGCTTCCACGTGTTTAATGTCTATTGAATGCTGGAAGGCTATTAGATATCCCTTAGTTGTTCCTTCAACCACTCTTCTGACTATGTTTGATGGTCATTCTCATAGGCTGCATGGAATTGTTCCAACTTTACCCATCTATGTTGGGGGTAAAACTGTCAATATCGAAGTTGAGATAGTTGATGCAAGCTTAGACTATAACCTTCTGTTGGGGCGAAACTGGATCTATGAGATGGATGCTATTGCATCCTCATTATTTCGTATTGTATGTTTCCCTCACGAAGGGGGAATTTTCATAGTTGACCAGCTGGATTATTCTCCTGTAGATCCGAATGCATCTTCTGACTCAAACGTTCCCTTGGTGAAGGATACCAAGCAACTTGTTGAGAATTTGGGGGTTGGAATTTATACATCCTTGATGGGTACTTTTGATATTCCGCCTCCTTCGGTTCATATCAATGCTATTTCATCCTCTAGGGTTCCTATTCGGAGAGAGTTCTTCCGAACTCACTATTTTTCGGACCCTTGGACCTTACCTTCTCCTACCTCCACATTAGAAGAAGGTCAAGTGGGTGGAATGGAATTTCCTATGTCTGCAGCTGAGATTGCTTATAGATCTATTGTTGACTCTGCAGATTCCATTCCAGTTTCTCTTTCACCGGAGGAAATGGATGGAGATGTGGCTCCGGCCTGGACTCTTAGTTCATCTTCTACTCAGGATTGGCTTTATACCACTCTTCCATTTGAAGAGGCCATCCTTGAAGCAATGAATGGTATAGAGAGACCGTGGGATGATTTTCATCATCGATCTTATTTTCTACCAGAATTGTGAGAAGTTGAATTAAGTTTCCCTAGCCTTCAGTCTTCTAGTCCTGTTCACCCAGTCCCGAACCCTTTAGCACTAGCACAGGTGTTTGCTGAAGGGAACATGGTTGTTATTTCTACTACTACCCCACTGAACATCTCTAGAGATCCCAATATTATAGAGAATATCTTCATTGGAGCCGAGTGTTCCCCTGAAGAAATTCAGACTTATACTGATATTTTTCGAGAAATTAGGGATGTGTTTTCTTGGTATTATGAGGAAATTCCTGGTATAGATCCATCTATCGTCCAAAATGAGATCGAAATATATGAAAACGCTAAGCCTATCAGGCAGAAGCTTCGTCCGGTCAACCCTAGGAAGGTATCAAATATCAAAGCCAAGGTGGAGAAGCTGCTTAAGGCGGGTTTCATTTACCCCATTTCATTAACCGAGTGGGTTTCAAATCCAGTTCCTGTGGACAAGAAACAAGGAACGATCCAAGTTTGCATCGATTTCAAGGACCTAAATAAGACATGTCCTAAAGATAATTACCCCACTCCATTTATAGATCAGATCATCGATGAGTGTGTAGGGAATGCAATTTTCTCCTTCATGGATGGTTTCTATGGATATAATCAAATCAGTATCCGTCCTGAAGATCAGCATAAGACTGCATTTATTTTTCCCTCAGGTACCTTTGCTTACAATAAGATGCCTTTCGGCCTAAAAAATGTTGGAGCTAATTTTCAGTGGGCCATGTCTTATGCCTTCCATGACATCAAACATATTATCGAGGTATATTTGGATGATTTAGTTGCTCGTTCTCGCAAGAGAATTGATCATCCTTCTCACCTCCGTCAATTTTTTGAATGATGTCAATATTATAAAATTCGGTTGAACCCTAATAAGTACATTTTCACAGTAACATCCAGTCGGTTGTTGGGATTCATAGTGTCTATGGAAGGGATTCGGGTAGATCCCTTCAAGTTTGAGGCAATACTTCAGTTTCCTCCCTCGTATTCAATTCGTCAACTTGAATGTCTGCAAGGAAAAGCTAATTTCTTGCGGAGATTCATCATAAATTATGCCGAGATTACAAAGGGATTTATGAGGTTGTCAAAGAAAGGAGTTGAATTCTTTTGGGATGATTTTTCTCAATGCTTAGTCAATGCTTTGAAAAAATCATTGAGATCTGCTCCATTACTGAGTCCACCCGATTATAGCAGGGATTTCCTCTTGTATCTCGCTACAGCACAATCTACTATTGGTATGGTTCTGGTTCAGGAAGATGATGCTCTTTCTGAGCATGTTATATACTACCTTAGTTGAGGCTTGGTAGGTCCCGAACTCCGGTATTCTCCAATAGAGAAACTTGCTTTGGAAACTTTCCATGTTGTTCAACGACTCAGACACTACATTCTCCTTCGCAAAACATATGTTTTGGCAACATTCAATCCATTTCAATTTGTTATCAGTAGGCGAGTGATTGGGGGAAAATAAAATCGGTGGATTGTTATCTTACAGGAATTTGATCTTGAATTTTTGTCTACCAAGTCCAAGAAATCATTAGTATTTGCGGAGTTGATTTATGATTTTCCCTATGAAGAAGATATTGTTTATAAAGAATCATTTCCTGATGAAAATATTTTTCTCATTTCTTCACAGGATCCTTGGTATGTGGCTCTCATAGTTTATCTCCAGACTGTGAAGTTTCCCTCAGCTTTTTCGAAATATGAGCGCCGAAAGTTGCATCACTTAGCCAAAAGTTATTTGATTATTGGTGACACTCTATATCGTTGCGTGGTCATTCAATCCTTAGACGTTTCTTAACTCTCGAGGAAGTTGAGGTTGTGTTGAATGATTTCCATGGTGGAGCTTGTGACGGTCATTTATCTGGGCTTGCTACAACCCAAAAAATCTTGTGTGGAGGATAATTTTGGCCTTAGATTTTCAAATATTGTATTGAAGCAGTCAAAAAGTGTCATTCTTGTCAACTTTATACTCGAAAGATGCGTTCTCATCAAGCTCCGCTCTTCCCTGTCATCACTGTCGGTCCCTTCACAAAGTGGGGTATTGATTATACTACTTGTATCTCTCCTTCAGCTAAAGGTCACAAGTACATTATTGTAGTTGTAGACTACTTTACGAAGTGGGTTGAGGCTATGCCCACTTTCGGGAATGATGGTGAGACAACAACCCATTTCCTATTTAATCAAGTCATTTCTCACTTTGGTATCCCCAAAGAGATTGTCACTGACCATGGCAGTCATTTTCAGAACAACATGATGGCTGAATTGGCTTTGAAATTACGTTTTCGGCAGGAGCATTCGTCTCCTTATTATCCTCAAGCCAATGGGCAAATTGAAGCCGTTAACAAATCCTTGAAGACAATTCTTCAACGGACAATTGATAAATCCAACAATTGGCATGTCTTGTTGTACCTTGCACTTTGGGCATACCGAATGTCGGTAAAAACTACAACCGGTTTCACTCCGTTTCAAATAGCTTATGGGTTGGAATCTATATTTCCTATTGAATTCGAAATTCCTTCCCTTAAGTTAGTAGTTGAGCTTCTTCCTGACACTTCCAGTCTTGAAGAATGCCTTATCCATCTAGAACATCTCGATGAGCAGCGCTGAGATGCAGCTACGATGAACGAGGCACATAAGAAACAGGTGAAGGTTCAATATGATAAGGCGGTTAAGCCTCGAGTTTTCTCTGAAGGTGACCTTGTCTTGGTTTATGCCCAGGAGAAGGATGCCTTGGGGGTAGGCAAGTTCAAGTCTATGTGGTATGGTCCCTTTATCTTTAAAAAGATCCTCAAAAAAAGGAGCTTATGCATTGGTTGATTTTTGATGGGAACGAGTTGGTGGAGCCCAGAAATGGGCTCTATTTGAAAAAATACTATGCTTAGGCTTAGGCCTCGCATCAACTTTGTTGTATATATTGTATTTTTGTACATATATGTGTTTCAATTTTTGGTGTGGTTTTGATGAGTTTGATTTTCTTTGGCAGGTAATATTGGACAAAATGAGTCACTTTGGTTTTGCCGATGGTGCTAGTAGACATACCTGGAACTTGGCTTCCACGGCTTGGGTAATCCACTATGCATCCGGTCAGTTGTTAGTCTCAAGAGGTGTCTACATTGGTCCTACTTTGAACAATGTCGCAGAGTACACTGCAATGGTCAAACTACTCTAGGAGGAAATATCTTTTGGTGTTGATTCGTTAGTAGTTTATTTGGACTCACAACTAGTGGTTTCACAATTGAACAACACCTATCGTGTCAGAGACCCATTTTTGCATCGATTGTTTTTGAGGGTACGTTTGTTACAACGATCATTTCAATTTATTACATTCATTCATATTCCTCGATTTGATAATTTGTTGGTAGACTCATTAGCTAATCAAGCACTTGATTGGCATATTAATCATTCAATACTTTAAAAATATCAAAAACATCATTCATTATTGTACATTTGAGATCTCACATCATATAAAATCACTATGTATATATATATATAGAGATCAGAGTGTTCAAAAATATACAAAATCTAGACCATAATGTCCTGAAAATTTGGGGCTTATGCCTGATCATGTCTATCATAAAAAATATTACAGTCATCCGATCAAATTTAAAATCTACTCCCGAGGTCCCTGCCCAAAATTTGTGTTCCTATAGAACACAATGGCAATCACTACACGATGGAATAACCACACCCAACCTCTGAATAGCCTCCGGTAGGTCCTCTACAGCAGCCATAGGTACTTAGCGAGTCAAGCTCTCCAAGTTTCTATGTATTGCATGGAGGGTCCTTCTTGGGTCTTCAGCATCTGCCTCACCTCTTTGACGCTTGTGCCTTGGGAAACCCTCTGGCCTAACTGGTCCCATGTCTGCATCATGATCATTAAAATTTTGTAAGTCATATTGTCCTATCAAAAACATTTTTTCATTTTTTCATATTATTTCAAAAGATCATAAAAATCATATAATCAAAATAAAAAAATGCAATCTTACCAATTCCACCCCATGCTACTCCGTGTGGAAGGAATAAGTCAGGATCTACTCGAAAGTCCATCTTAGCATAGGGATAATCCTCCACAACGATGACTTGTTCTTCCCACCATTGGAAGAACTCATCATCCTAGGTGGTTCGAGGAACTTCACTTCCCCCCAGTCTCTTCATCAGATCTACCCATTGGGCTATTCTTGGATCTATTGGGCTGCTAATAGTCGAGATGACCTTGGGCCGAAGCCCTAGGACTCTCTCAAAGAAGAATGTCAGCAATATTGTACCGTATCCAAAGTGTTTAGTCTTTGTCTTCCAGATTGAAGTCAATTGTTTTTTCAGATTGCTCAGCAAGGTTGTGCACCAATCATAAAGATGAATCAAGCATTCCACTGCTATACTTATATGTGTGCGTGAAAGCTGATGTAGAGAAGTCGATCCTGCTACTCTGCCAATGGAAAAGAGAAGGATTTTCATGTACAAATCCTTCATATCTTTGATGGGAATCTGAGTTCCCACCTTCTTTACATCGTCTACGCAATAGACTTGGACATAATATTCCATTTTAATCCCTCCAACAGGATTTCTGTGCAAATCTACTAGGTATCCCCTTCGCGAAAGTCGAGTAATGAAATATATATCTTCCACATTTATTCGTAGTGGTCTCTGATCGATTATAAAACAATATTCTTCTGGTTCCCAATGATCAACTAGCATCTGAAGCAAACAAACATTGCAATTCATATTCGACATTTTGAAAAATTTGAGTAACCCACAATTCTGAAGAATATCTAAGGATTGTTGGTCCTCCATCACCTCATTATCAATTGTACTATGCTCATGTTCTCTTCAACTGAACGTCATCCTGGGAAAAATCATCAATTGACTGATTATATACAAGTTTTTTTAATTTCGCTCTGTGCATATGTGACCTCGCTTGTACACAGTCGCGTATCATATGCAGGTTCCTTATTACGAACTCGCATATGCGCAGAGGGTTTCAACGAAAATATCTTTCCTACGGTCAAAAATCCAAATTTTTTCTTAAAATAGGAACGAAATTGATAAATAGGATGAGTCTAAGGTTTACTTGATTGATTTGAAGTGATTTGGCGGCCGGTTGCTCTGTATTTGAGAAGAGTATTTTTTGCCCCAAAGCTCTTTCTCCACTTCTGCAATGCACAAATGATCCAAATGTGACTCAAAATTCTTATTTATGCCCATAATTTGAAAATTTTTCACAAATTTCGTTTGTGTTTATTTTTTGAATTTGATTAAGGCTCTTTAACCTTTTGGCTTGTAAGCGTTGGGAAAAGTATATTTCAGGTTCATTCTGTTGAATTTGAGATATTCCTAGTTTTCCTTTGGATCCATGACCGCTGAATTGTCATGGCAGGTATTTGATTTCGAACTGGCATATAGGTTAGGGAATTCACTTCCCGTTGCATTTTTTCATACTAGCCTCCATTTTGATTTCTTTCCATAGGGTCGATCCCATCATGTCATGAGTACTTAACCCATTTCACTCGCCGATTTTTTAATCATGACTTGGTGGTAGAGCCATCCTTTACATGGGCTTCCTAGTTAGTTCCTCGCTAGCATTTGTTGCCCATGCTGCAATTTCTGTAGGCTCAGGAGTCCTCTTTAGTACCACCATGGCTTATGCGTTGAAGCTTCATTCTTCTTCTTCTTCGCTATCTTTATTCTAGCCATTTACCTTAGAGGATCCCATATGTTGTTGAGTTGTATTACTGCATTGCATATTGACTACTTGTTTATCTTGGCCTTTAGCTGGCTTCATTTGGACTCATGTTTAATCCATTTTTTTACCATGTCTTTCTGTACAAGTTAACCATTCAATCACTTAGCCTTTTGTGACTTGACACCTTTACCTATGGATGGAACATTCCTTTGAGTGTCACTTACCAATTTTCACCACCTTGCATTAAGCATAGGATTGTTCCTATCCCAGGAACTAGTGCATTTGTTCCTTGACACTCATTCTATCCATTGTACTATAGGAATTATTTTATTCCTTTTCAGGATTTGAAATATGAAAAATACAAAAAAAAAAAAATATTTGAAAAAAAGTGGGAATGGGATATTACTTCCATACTTGATGGCAACTACAGTGTCAGTTGTGTTGCCCTTGAACAAAGCACAAGAAAGCTAATTATTTTCTCCATTTGGGATGGTTTTAGTTTTTGACTTAGGAGAAGCCATAACCTTGTTTTTGAGTCAGTACTCCCTCGGTTGGTTATCTCTTCCAATCATATGTAGGTTTTTTTTATGCCTCTTGCATGGCAAACTTATACAAATTTATCATTTGCTTCCATAGTCAACATGAGCCGTGATTTTGTTCAAGGGAAATTAACCTGAGTTGGCCTTTCTGTGGTGTCTCTTGACTCATTTTTCAGTTGGCCTTCCCCATCTTGTTAGTATATTGTTCTATCACATCAGTTATTTGGTCCTTTGCTCATGCCAATTTGAGAGGGCCTCCACTGAATTCTTGCTGGCGAGTTTTTCTCTTATCAACTATGACATATTTGTCTGAGAGTAAATCTAGAGCTGCACCCTGGACCTATTTACATCATTGATAGGTGACCTTGTGCTCAACATTTGATCAACATCATGGGTCTTTGACTAAGTGGTTTCCCTTGTGTTCGACTTCAACTTACATTATCACACCTGGGATTCATGTAATACCTTGATTTCAATTTGACCCTATCGATGGATATCTAGCCTCTTTATCAACTTTCATTATTGGTTGGTTTAGAGGGTTTCTTCCATGCGCTAGCTTCATCTTGTGCATGCCGGAAACGTGCTTCGGGTTGGTTTATTCACTTTAATTCATCCGATTCCTTCCAAATCTTGGCCTGTGAGTTACACTCGTGCTGGACTGATGTGGGATGCCTTAATGCCTTCCTTTCAGCAGATATTTTCCCATTGCCTCTGACTCATTGCTCTGGGAATAAGGTCTAGAGTCCTTTTGTCAGTACCTTAGGGTATGCAGTCATCAGTGGCAAACTCTTCGCTATCGACAGTGAGGATACATCATTGCCTCCTGATTGATAGATTCTTTCAAGTGTTTGAATTCAACTCATTCATTCACACTTGCTAGATTGTATTGGGGCACCTTGACACTCATTATCATTATCGATGGGTTGTCTTGCATTTGTTAACGATATACATCAATGACCATTAATCAAACGATTTCTCACATCCTTGACCTCAGCTCATTTATTCTTATTGTGTAGAATTGTGCCATGGTGATCGGTGAAGACCTTGGGTTTGCATCAGCATGCTTTGGATCACTTTGACAACTCCTTCAGTTTTCTGCCAGTGATACCATCCACCCTTATATGTTGCAGTTTCATCACAACATCATCTTATATGTTGGCCTCCGAGTTGCGTGTTGTACTATTTGTTCCACCACTTATGATTTGGTACTTGGAGATTCAGCTGTGACTTCAGTGATCAGATATCTTTACAACATCATTGATCAATCTTCCATATGTGATACTTGGACATGATTTTGACTTATACTTCCGGGCAGTGATCAGATGATTCACTATGTACTTTACATTTCAGTTATACTTGTATACATATTGGATCCGCTCTATACTTTATATGCAGACATGATTTTCTTTCATTGAGCATGGGTATGCCCGCCTCAGTCATGAGCTATCTTTTTTATTTCTATCACTGGTTTTTTGGTAGGCTAAAGTCTGGTGAAGTCCTCTATAGTCCTTGCAAGGTTCTTTCTATGCACATAATACATTTCGGCCATCATGTACCCCTTCTGACCTCATATATTAGGGGGCTTCTGTTATAGCATCATTTATCACCATTATATACTTGATGACTTATGCATTGGCCTTGGGCAGCCCTTCCATTCAGACTTGGTCATATTTCTCAAAAAGAAGTATTTCAAAACCCATACGTGACTCTGCCCAGACTTTTCCGCCTATACCCGCGGGTCCATACATAGCGAACCTGCGTATGATATTTAAAATATTAAAAAATATATAATTTATCTATTTTGGAGGTAGGGTTTACAGTTGTTCTTATAACTTAACTACCCCAGCCCATGGCCTAACTGTTCCCCAACTGAAAAAATTAATTTGATGGAGTATGAAAACCCCTCAAGGGAATGGCCTAAGGGAGAGAGAGAATTATAGATATTATACCTTGTTATAGCCCTATCCAAGTCTGATATTTTCCCTGTGCCTCCTGCACTTCCTAGATTTTCAGGAAACCCTTGTTTCCTTGAGATGTTCACTCATCCTATGTGACATCCATTGTGCATTATTCTTGGAAGAATTTTTTCAAGGCTAGGACTGGACGGAACCATAGGACGGTTTGCTCGAGGCCGTGGCAGATTTCAGGTGATCTCTCAAAATTTATTTTCTGTACATGTTATCAATAAAAATAAGTGCCGTCTTGTTCCCGATGTTCACATGTCATATATCTTTTATGCATGTTTAATGATCTGATAATCCATTGCATCAACTCCAAGTGACTTAATTGAATCCACCAGTTTTAATAATGTCAGGGTCTTAAACAAATCCATTCAAAGACTTGGAAGTTTTTTTGTCAAATTTGAGTATGAGGGAAGTAGAATTAGAGAATCTAAAAGACAAGTCTTATTGTAAGGGATGATGAAATTTACATCTTGAAGGTTGATATTATATAAAAATATGGAACTATCGAATCCTATCAAGAGCACAAAGCAAAATTACAACAAGAAGGAAACCAACTACAAAATATATTCGTAGGAAAGACTTGTTTGACCAAAAAAGATTTTGTGGTATCAACTAATGTTTGAAATTACAAAATTATGGATTTATTTTTATTAATTAGAGATGCATCTACACTAGCCTATCAGAAAAACCAAGCCATTCAACAATTTTGGAATGAACTAGGTGATAAACCTCATATTTCCAACATAGTAAGAAGATTTATTAATTCTAAAATTTCGCATGAATTGAATGAATTGGGAGTTATAGATAGAATATAATTAATTATGGAGGAAAATAAGGTCATAACTAAGAAAAATATCACCCAACAAGCTTAGAATAAATGTAACGTAATGATAATAATTGTGGAATATGTTTTGAACAAGTTCAACAATTTGTTGGAAATGGGTTTACCCACTTGTTGGACTAAAAAGGGAAATTTGATTTCACATAAAGCTTATAGAGAGTTGCTTTTGAAAGATATAAATAAAATTGACAAATTTTCAGACATGTTAAGCAGATTCAAGGGAAAAAATATTGCAGACAAGTTAATCGATGACTTCAACCTCTTATGGAAACTCAAAAAATTATTTACTATGAAACATATATAGAATTGGATATAGCTTATATGAAAATGGCTACATTCAATTATCATTACAGGTGCAAATTAGGAATACCTTGCTCAATTTTCCTGATAAGAGATTCATCACAAAAACTGGAAGATGAGGACACATGGTATGTGACATCCTTCTAGTCTTTTTCTTTAACACTTATTTTTGTAATTATGGTCCTATAAATTTGCAGATGTATTTAATAGTTGTTAATTTTTTAATTTTTTTTTGTATAAAATAAATTGAGAACTCAATACTAAGGGATTAAGAGTTTTTGTATTATCTCAATATTATAATAAAGGAAGATAAGATTTTATCTGTTGGCTAGATTGAACCTTTATTTATAAGATAATATGTTTATGCTTTGTTATGTTTTCTTCTCAGTTTAAAAAATAATTTTTTGCTATATGCTTGTTCCAAAATTGTAAACAAACACGAAGAGTGATATTTGAGTGCCACTACCCCTATCATATGGGTTTACAATAATGATAAGATTGATGCGATTCTATAGATTTTTCTTTTTGTCTCCAACACTACTCCCTCTTTTGTTTGTCCTTAGGATTATTTAAAGAGTAATCAAAATTAGATCACATCAATTGCTTAAGTGTATTTATGCCTTCACTATTGAGAAATCTAAGGAATATAGATTAAAAGATTTATCTTTATTTGATAATTGCTTGTGATGTATTTTTACTTAACTTGATTAGTTTATTCTTTAAATCGATTCTTATTGTGTTCTTATCATCAAACAACGAAAGAAAAAAACAACGAGACAAGAGGACACAAGAAATAGGTGATCAACCAGTGCCAAAACTTATCCACTTTAGAGGAAATCCCATAAGAACTCTTCTCTTCTTATAAAACGTCAATTGACGAATTCCAAGAACTAAGATCCTTGTCAAAGTTCCTTCCAAGAAAAATTCAATTCTTCCTTCTTGATGAGATTTCCTCCCTCAACAACTTTTGCAACTTCGACCCCTAGTATATTCTTCTGCAACTTCGACCCCCCGCAGATTCTTCTGCAACTTTGCCCCCCAAAATATTCTTTTGCAACTTCGATCCCCAACATATTCTTTTGCAACTTTGACCCCCAATAGATTATTCTGCAACTTTGACCCCCAACAGATTCTTCTGCAACTTCGATCCCCAACAAATTATTCTGCAACTTTTACCCCCAATAGGTTCTTCTGGAACTTCGACCTCCAAAAGTTTCTTCTACAAAAACCCTAACAGTGGTGTCTTCCTCTTTTCTTCTTCACTTGAGTTGATCCTTCCTTATAATAAACTCAACTTGCAAGGTATTCCACTTGGAATCCTAATTTGAATTTGTTGAGATTCAACAAGATGATGAGCTTAGTGAAAAGAGTCGCCTTCACTAAGTGGGGCCGTAGGCTATTTTTTTTGGCACAAAGTCTATTTTTAGACATGTCGATCATATTCTATGAGTTGTAGGATGCTATTTATGGATGGTTGGTCAAGTTGGAAAAATAGATGGACTTCTATTTTTAGACATATTGGGCGGAATCTATTTTTAGATTGCCAGGCTAAAAATAGATATGTTGAATATTATTAGCTCTTAATAATATTTGGACTCTAAACATTATCTTATTCTCTTGGAGCACTTTAGTTAAGTGCATAGATGTGGCACAACAGCTTACAGAAGGAATTATGCTATTCCTGAGGGTTTACTGGAGCTAATGCATGGAGATTTCAGTTAGAAATCATGTGACAGAATTTGGTGGAGTTATAGAAGTAGTTGGTGGAGTTGTATTTAGTTTAACTCAGTTAGACTCAGTTGAGCTAGTTGTATCTAGTAAAACTGAATGATACACTAGTGAGAGTGGTGTGAATTAAATAGTTAATTAATTCACTAAATAATAACTTATTAATCAACTGAAGAATACATCAGTTAACTACAGTGCATGGCAGTTTCAGTGGAGACCAGTGGAGAGATAGGTGAAAGAGAAAGTGTGACTATCAGTTGTGACTATAGTGATTCATTGATTGCATCCAAAACTCAGTGGAGATGCCAATGAGGATTGCGCAGTGCAATATTGGTGAATTCGAGTTCATTCAGAGCCATTATTCAGCAGGGATTTTACAGTAGAGGTAGGCTAGCAGGTGGCAGAGATCGGTGCATGGATTTGCAAGATCAGGCCTGATTTGTGTGTAGCGATTGTATTATATTGAGAGCTTGATATGATCAGATTTGTATGAGGATTGTTACATGATCTCGATGACATATATTATATTAGTTGGGGTTTTCAGCTTCAGGCTTTCTCGTTAAACAACTGTGTTAATGTGTGTGAATTTTTATTGTTTCATGTGTGCATTGCAATTGATTTAATTTCCGCATGTGATGATCAATGGTGGAATAGATTATGTATTGTGCGTGAAGTTAAAATAGTGTGTGATCAGGAGAATATTAGATACATAACACATAAGCTATATAATTTCTACATGGTATCGGAGCAGTTGATCATTGGAGCAGATTGCAATTATTGAAGCGGTTGAGTTTTGTGCTGGTGGAATTCGAATTTGCTGCAGTGTTTTCTTGGTGTCGAAGTTGAGCATTCATTGAAATGTCTTTCAATGGATTGTGATTGGAGTATGCCCTTGATGGCAACTTGAATTATATTGCATGGAAGGATAGGATGGAGGCGGTACTGGATGATAATGGGCTGAAGGATTTCATCGATAGCGATGTTCCTAAGCCAGGTTCTAGCGATGCAGTCGCACTTGACGCATGAAAAAAGAAGGTAGCGAAGTGTCGAAGAATTATGTTGGAAGGTGTGAAGGATCACATTGTGTCCAGCCTTCACGGTAAAGCTACTCCATTCTTAATGTGGAAAGCTTTGACAGACTTGTTCCAAAGCAAAAGTGACCAGAGGAAGTTGGCGCTTAAAGACAAGCTCAGAAAAATAAAAATGGAGAAAGGCGACAGTATACCAAAATACCTCACGAAGTTTGTCCACTACAAGGATGAGCTAGGAAGTGTGGGGGGTTACGCGGGTGGAATAGGACTTCGGTGAGCTTGGCTCCTCCTTGGGCTTAGAAGGGTTGGCATGGCTACGAGGACTGCGCTCAGTAATTAGGAGAAACTTCCCGGGATGGGGTAGATTT
The DNA here is from genome assembly GCA_034641835.2 of Pinus albicaulis. Lineage (NCBI taxonomy): Eukaryota > Viridiplantae > Streptophyta > Pinopsida > Pinales > Pinaceae > Pinus > Pinus albicaulis. The sequence continues at coordinate 102,072,509 of CM076574.1, read as the reverse complement.
GGTCGGATCTTGTGCGGGGAGAATCAAAGGTGGGGTACCCGGGGATGGATCATCATCGAGAAGAATAGATGAGAAAAATTAACGCTTTAATTTTATGAAAAGCAAGGAAAGGGAAGGGGAAGAAACATCCTTCTCCATTAAGGTGCGAAAGACAGGAAACGGAGACTTATCCAAGGTGAAGTCACTCACGCTGTCCATAACATGGACATTACGCCACTAATTGTCCACAGAAGAAGAAAAATAAGCAGGTTGCTGGATCTGCAGCTGGAGAGGCCTTAGCCTCACAGTTTGAGCTGGATTTTTCGCTGATCGCATGCTTGGTTTCAAGTGTGATGGGATCAATGTGGTTTCTTGACAGTGGTGCATATTTCCATATGACCAGAGACAAAGATTTGTTTAGTGATATATATGAGAAGGATCTTGGAGTGCACATCGAGATGGGCGATGATGGTAGATACAGTGCGACTGGTATCGAGACCATTTCCTTTGAGAGGGAGTCTGGTAAACCTTTCATATTGAAGGATGTCATGCATGTTCCAGGATTGAAGAAGAATCTTATCTCTGTGGAGATGTTGGAAGACAAGGGATATGATGTTGTCTTTAGCAAGGGAAAGGCTTTCCTACGCATTAAAGCAACTGGTGAAACCCGGAGGATAGGGGTTCGAGTTAAGAAACTTTATTAATTGAAGGTAGATGGCTACGCAGCAATGGCAGGCAAAGAAGAAGGAGTGGTGAGCCGGGATGAAGGCGAATTGTGGCACAAGAGATTGGGCCATCTTCACCATGGCGCTTTGAAAATTTTACAGTAGATTTCTACTGGGCTTCCCAAGGGTACACTTGCGCAGTCAGATCAGTGCAAGGGATGTACTTTGGGAAAATTTGTGAAGACCACTTTTCATGAGAAGGATAGTCACGCCACTACGATCCTTTAGAGAATTCACACAAACATGTGTGGACCTTTCTCAGTAGCTTCGACAACAAAGCACAGGTATTATGTGATATTTGTTGATGACTTTTGTCGTAAGTGTTGGATCTTCTTCATGCAGAAGAAGAGCGAGACATACTCAAAGTTCTGTGAGTTCAAGGCGCTAGTTGAGAAAGAGTTGGGGAAGCAGGTGAAAGCTCTAAGGAGCGATAATGGTGGTGAATACATCTCTGGAGAATTCAAATACTTTTGCAGCACAGAAGGAATTCGAAGAGAGCTCATAGCGCCTCATAACCCACATCAGAATGGGGTCCTGGAGAGAAAGAACAGAACGATCGTGGGTGTTGCACGGGCGATGTTGCATGATCAGGGCCTTCCCATACACTTGTGGGTTGAGGCATGCAACACTGCGGTTTATGTGAAAAACTGTTGTCCTCATAGAGTACTTGGCATGAGTACACCCGAAGAGGCGTTTTCTGGTAAGAAGCCTAATATTTCTCATTTGAAGATTTTTGGCTCACCTATTTACATTCATGTGATGAAGGATGCCAGGAAGAAGCTGGAGCCGATCGCAGAGGTTGGGATATTTATGGGGTACATAGAAACACCCCACAATTATCGTGTGTATTTTCTAGATAGTCGAATGACTGTTGTGCGACGGGATATCAAATTTCATGAGGAGAAAGCCATGAAGTTGTCGCTTGAGAGGGAGCTACAATTGCATGCAGATGAGGAGCTACTAGTTCCTAAATATGAGCCTCAGGATGTGGATCAGCCACAAGAGGAGGTTCATGGAGTGGAAGAAACCACTCATGCATCACCAAACATCAGAGGGCAGAAGCACACTACAGAAGCTGAGCGACTGAATCTTGATGCAGTGCAGAATGTAGGAGCACCTACATCACAGCACAGACAGAGACAGTCACCTGACCAATTTAATTGATACATGGCTCTGATGAGCAAGTGTATCGTGAAAAAACCATCTTCTTTAGAGGAAACTGTGGAGGATCCCGCATGGGTAGATGCCATGGTGGAAGAGTATGATTCGATTGTCAGAAACAGTGCATGGGAGATTGTCCCAAGGCTAGAAGGGAAATCAGTGGTAGGTTCAAGATGGATCTACAAAGTGAAGCAAGATACTGACGAGAGCGTCGAGAAGTATAAGGCAAGATTAGTTGCCCGAGGCTTCTCACAGATCGAGGGGATTGACTATGAAGAAACCTTTGCACCTGTCACAAGGTATTATTCCATATGGACCATCCTTTCTCTCTCAGCGCAGATGGGTTGGCACATTCATCAGATGGATGTGAATACTGCGTTCCTCAATGGAGTCATTGAGGAGGAGGTGTACATAGATCAGCCTGAAGGATTCAAAATCTTCAGCAGTGAGTCACATGTGTGCAGGTTCAAAAGAGCACTGTATGGGCTAAAATAAGCACCTCGTGCTTGGTACACATGGATAGACAATTATTTCACTAGACTTGGATTCACCAAGAGTGAGGCGGATCCGAACCTATACCAGATTTTGGTGGAGGGTAAGTTTCTGATCATTGTAATTTATGTAGATGATTTGATACTAAGAGGTGATGAACTGTTGATACACTCATGCAAGGCAGATCTTGCAAAGGAGTTTGAGATGAAGGACTTGGGCCTCCTTCATTATTTCCTGGGATTGGAAATTTGGCAGCGGAAGGATGGACTGTTTGTGTCTCAAGGAAAGTATGCCCGGGAGATACTGGAGAAGTTCAACATGCAAGACTGCAAGCATATCGACACTCCTCTTCCTGGTGGTTGGAGGAAATAGGATGCTACATCGGCAGAGGTAGTGGATGCCACTGTTTATCGACAGTTGGTTGGTTCGCTCATGTATCTAGTCAATACACAACCGGACATATGCTATGTTATTAACCAACTTTCAAAATCTATGGTTAAGCCTACCAAGCACTTTTGGAAGGCAGGCAAGCATGTCTTGAGTTATCTTAGGGGTACATCAGGATATGGATTGTGGTACAGATAGTCAGATGAGTTGAAGCTGCATGGATTCATGGATGCAGATTGGGCAGGGAGCCCAATGGACAGAAAGAGCACATCTGGAGGGATATTCAGTATCGGGTCTATAGCAGTTTCCTGGTACAACAGGAAACAGAGATCCGTGGCACTCAGTTCAGCGGAGGCCGAGTACATGGTAGCAAGTTTGTCTGCATGCGATGCTATATGGATGAGGAAGATCCTAATCGAGTTGTTCGGTTCACACTTAGATCCTACTGTGATATATTGTGATAATCAGAGTTGCATTAAACTCTCGGCTAATCTAGTATTTCATGATAGATCTAAACATATTGACATCCGGTACCATCATATCAGAGATTGTGTGCAGCAGAAGATCATGTTGCTTTCTTACATTCCTACGGAGGATTAGGATGCAGATATTCTGACGAAGGCGCTCACCAAGAGAAAATTCGAATACCATAGAGACAAGATCGGGGTGGCAGATAATCCCTATCTTGTTGAGAGGGAGTGTTGAGATTCAACAAGATGATGAGCTTAGTGAAAAGAGTCGCCTTCACTAACTGGGCCTGCATGTTATTTTTGGCGCAAAGTCTATTTTTAGACATGTCAATCATATTCTATGAGTTGCAGGATGCTATTTGTGGATGGTTGGTCAAGTTGGAAAAATAGATGGACTTCTATTTTTAGAAATATTGGGCAGAATCTATTTTTATATTTCCAATCTAAAAATAGATATGTCGAATATTATTAGCTCTTAATAATATTTGGACTCTAAACATTATCTTATTATCTTGGAGCACTTCAGTTAAGTGCACAGATGTGGCACAAAAGCTGACAGAAGGAATTACGCTATTCCTGAGGGTTTACTGGAGCTAATGCATGGAGACTTTAGTTAGAACTCATGTGACAGAGTTTGGTGGAGTTATAGAAGTAGTTGGTGGAGTTGTATTTAGTTTACCTCAGTTAGACTCAGTTGAGCTAGTTGTATCTAGTCAAACTGAATGATACACTAGTGAGAGTGGTGTGAATTAATTAGTTAATTAATTCACTAAATAATAACTCATTAATCAACTGAAGAATACATTAGTTAACTACAGTGCATGGCAGTTTCAGTGGAGACCAATGGAGAGATTGGTGAAAGAGCAAGTGTGACTATCAGTTGTGACTATAGTGATGCATTGATTGCATCCAAAACTCAATGGAGATTCCAATGAGGATTGCACAGTGCAATCTTGGTGAATTCAAATTCATTCAGAGCCATTCTTCAGCAGGGATCACGCAGTAGAGGCAGGCTAGCAGGTGGCAGAGATCGGTGCATGGATTTGCAAGATCGGGCCTGATTAGTGTGTAGCGATTATATTATACTGAGAGTTTGTATGAGGATTGTTACATGATCTATATGACATATATTATATACAGATAGTTGGGGTTTTCAGCTTCGAGCTTTCCCGTTAAACATCTGTGTTAATGTGTGTGAATTTTTATTGTTTCATGTGTGCATTGCAATTGATTTAATTTCCGCATGTGATGATCAATGGTGGAATAGATTATGTATTGTGCGTGAAGTTAAAATAGTGTGTGATCAGGAGAATCTTAGATATATAACACCTAAGTTTTATAATTTCTACAGAATTCAACAATTCAATCTTCTTACAACTTAAAGTAGCCCTAAATATCTCGCACATGTGAGGTGTATAACCCAAATACAATCCTTAAAACTTCGCTTTTCTTCTCCTTAGCTTCTCCGTCTCTTCACTAGGTATCCTTTGCTATTCTTGTGCTTCCACAAGTTCCTATTCTTCCATCCAAAATGAGGTCGAGGTTTCCTTTATATATAGGTCTCCTATTAGGTCAGATTGCTTCATTTAGGCCAACTTTTCCGCTTCTGAAGGTTGACTTGATATTTTCACCATGACGAGGTCTTGGAGGGTCTATCTGACACTTTTAACTTTACATAAATTTCCTTTCCAATATGTAACATTCCCAAAAGGGTCTTTCATACATCAAAATGACTCAATTGACTTGTATACTCAATGATAATCCCTAGAAGTACACAATGGGTGCTTGGCCTATAAAACAAATAAATTTGAGTATGAAACCCATGCATCAAGAATAAAAATAATCATTTTATTTTTATCTTTACATTAAATACATAAAATCATGATTACATATGTCATTATGAAGACCTAACCTAGTTACATATTTCAACCTTCATATAATTCCCTTACCATGAACATTTCAAGGAACAACATGAAGCATTTGAAATTGTTTCCAAGGAAAACTCCTACACAATATGTGAGTTGATGCCTATGTCGAGGAATGATGGATGATAAAAAAAAGGTTAGTGACCCACTTTAGTGGAGGATTGATCATCCAATGGTATTGCATAATATATTTCTTGACTCCAACACTTTAAAGGAAGGTCATAGCATCATGTAAATGAAGGTCCCATTTTGCAAATACTGCAAGCAAAAACGACACTTGAAGGAGGAATGTTAGAAGTTGCGCCTAGAAATGGATGTAGTCTAACTATTATATGTTTTTGGTTTTTTAGCCATATTTTAATGATACAATGCTTTGTGAAATTGTAATTTTATTTGTTTAAACTACAATTTTGAATGGGTAAATGGATTGAGTGCCCTAAAAACCCTAAGGGAACTCAAATCGTTGAAATTACACAAATAAAACTTGCAGTTCCATTAAATATCCATTGGACTTTGGGAAAATTAATTAGAAAATATGTCTTGAAAAGGGCCGAACATAGAATATTTAAACTATGTTTTAGAAAAATGGTGGAAGGTCATACAAATGGAGCAAGGATAGAAATGTTATTACACAAATCCAGCATTGAAGGTATTTGATTGATATTTATCATTCATCTTATTCACTCAAAGTGCAAGTTATTTTTTTTCTATACGAATCCATATCAAGAACAATTAGTCATAACAATGTTTGAATTGACAACCATTGATATCCAATCTCTAAAACAATAGTCAAGAAGCACAATTTTCATTCAATTCCTTTATTATGAACCCTACTTGTTGGGTTGGCTTTGTAAGAATACATAGATATACATTCAACACACGTGTAAAATGAAGTTATATATCTCTACAAAGTACATAAATGAGGTGGAGTTCAATGTTGTTCCCTTGGATGTTTTCAATGTGATTATTTTCAAACTATGTTTGTGGGTTTCACATGATGCTTGAATAAGGTGCAAGAATTGGATTTAGTTGAATGATGGATAATAGTGACTTCACATAAAGGTCCAACATTAACAAAGTTATCAAATTAACAAGAATTGCAATCTAAAAAAAAAAAAAAAAAAAAAAAAAAAAAAAACCCTATATTTGCTCAAAAAACATGAAAAAATACCCTGGAAGTGAAAAGTGGTGATGTTGCATCACCCCTTCTTTTAGGGTTAAAATTCCAACAGTTTTAAGCCATGATGTTAAAAACAAAATCATGGTCATTGAAACCTTAAAATTCCAACAAATTTCAACCATGGCATTAAATATCAAATAACATGATTACGAAAAACCTTGAATTTCTAAAATTTGTCAACCATGAAATTAAAACTAAATATAATGAATATAAAAAAACGTTAAAATTTCAATATTTTTCAAACATGATATTATAAACAAAATATCATGACTAAAAAAATCCTTAAAAATCAACACCTAAATCAATTACTAATTCTACCAAAAACAAAATTTTTAATGCCAAAATTATAGTTTTTTTTAAAGAAATTAACCAAAGACACCTTGACCCATTTTCAATAGAGTACTAAAATTACAATATTTTTAAACTATAGCTTATAAAAGCATTATTAATGCACATAAAATGTTTAAAGAAGCCCTTTAAAAATAAAATAATGGGGGTGTTATGATGCATTTTTTTAATTAAAATATTAAAATTTTATTTATTTTTAATTAAAACAAATCAAGTAATTAAAAAAAGGATTTTCCAAATAAAAAATTAAAAAATCAATAAATAATTATTAAAACAAAAAATTGAAGGTAATTTTGAAAAAAAAATTAAACATAATAAAAAAAGGACAAAAAAATGCAAGGAATTAAAAAATATATATTAAAAAAATAAAAAAATTTTGGTTTCTGAATTTTTTTTTTACAATACTAAGGATATCATCAAACAAGACTGTGTTATTGTCTTTAGGAAATAAAATTCCCTCAAGAACAACATTAGCAAGCAAGAGTTTGATGCCCTCAAATCTTTGAACAAGAACCAAGACATCGTTGTTCTCAAAGCCAACAAGGGTGGGGCTGGAATTATCCTTGATAAGGAGGATTACTGAAAAAAGATGTTAGATCACCTTTTTAACAATAGGAGCTACAAGAAACTCAATAAAAATCCCTTACAGAGGATCTCCAGAACAATTTCTCTAACTATAAAGTCTAGTAGTACTGTTGGCGTCTTTAGCCACAAACTCATCGAGAGTAACCCTATCACTCATAGGATCTATGGGCTTCCAAAGATCCATAAGGAGGGGGCTCCCATGAGACCCATTGTCAACACTATAGGAAGGCCAACCTATCTTTCGGTTAAATATTTAGCCCAAACGCTCAAAACCCTTGTTGGCATTACAAAGTCCTGTGTGAAAGACTCTCCATCGTTTGTCAATGAGTTAAAAGGCATAAAGTTTTCTCTTGGAGACATTCTTGTTAGCTTCGACGTGGTATCCCTTTACACTAATATTCCTAATAATGACGCCATTGAGGTCATCAATCCCCTACTGATACGGATACTACTAAATTATTTTAAATATGTCTTAATTATACTTTTTTCAACTTTGAAGGTGAATTCTATGAACAAACACGTGGTGTTGCCATGGGTTTCCCCCTGTTCCACATTGTAGCTAATATGTTTATGGAGGACTTTGAATCCAAGGCTTTGGCCTCATCTGAATTCAAGCCTAATCTATAGAAAATATTTGTATATGACACCTGTGTCATCAGGCCTCACGGTTGGGAAAAGTTAGATATTTCTTCCAACATCTTAACAATCAATATAACTCCATAAATTTTACTATGGAGCATGAATTTGAAGGTAGCCTTCATTTCCTTCACGTCATTATTTCAAAGAAGGATGATGGTTCTTTATCCCACCAGGTATTTTGGAAGAAAAATCATACTCATCAGTATATTCATGCCAAGTCCCATTATTTCCCTGCTCAAAAGCAAGGCGTTCTCAATACTTTAGCTACTCGTGCACTGAGAATTTATGACAAAAACCACCTTACTATTGAGAAAACCCATCTCCTTAATGTTTTAAATAATAATGGATATAGTAGGCATCAAGGTATTAAATCTTTCCTTAAATCCAACAAAGGTACCATGGTTAAAAAATACCCCAAAGATCAGATTTCACGAGTGCATCTTCCTTTTATTCAATCGACTACAAACAAGATTTCGAGGATCTTGAAGAAGCGTAAGGTTCCCTCAACCTTTAGGCCCCTAAACACCATTCAAAGCTCCTTAAAATATGTAAAAGGCCTAGTGGACCCCAAGGATATGAAAGGTGTTTATGTTATCCCATGTTCATGAGGAACACCCAACATTGGTGAAACTGACCACTCAATAATTCAAAGGATTCATGAGCACACAACCGACATCAACCATGGGAGGACCCGATACTCATCTTTGGCAGAACATGCAGAAAATACAAGCATCACATATGCATTGAAAAGGTCGGGTCATTGCAAGGATTGATTATTTTCGTCACCAAAAGTTTAGGGAGGCCATAGAGATTGAAAAGTGACCAAGTAGTCTAAAAATGAATCATGGATGGAAAATTAGGTTGGGTCCCTACCCTTTTCTCTTAGCATTTTTAATTCATTTTCTTAATTCCTTCATTTATTTGTGTATGTATCAATTTTTATTCTATTATTTTTATTTTTATGAATTTATTTTTATTATTATTAATTTATTTTTATTTATTTATTTATTTGAACATTGATTTTTTAAGTTTCATTTTTCTCCTTCTGGTCTCATCTAGTTAAAGAACTGGTTGATATTTATGTTTTTTTTTTGTAAATTTAGTAGAGCCTTTCTATTTTATATTTATAAACACAAGTAGTTCAGAAGATACAACTTTAGGCCTCAACCTGCCCGTAGGAAACCAGGTTTGTTGGTCATCTTAGCGAGTTATAGGTCATCCAAAACACACACATATTAAGTCTAATACTTAATGTATTCAAATAGCTTATATCATATTTATCTTGATTTCTCCCTTTTGGTTAGTTTTTAATTCCCTTCCTCATTTATTCCCTTAATTATTTGTTAGTTAATTTTGACCCTTTAGGTGGTTCTTTTTTTTATAGTTAATTTAATTTAATTTATTCTATTTTTTAATTTTTATATTTAATTTAATTTTATGGTTTAATTTATCAAAATATCTCTTATTAATAGATATGCTCATCAAAATTAACCTTTACATTCTAGTTATTGGAATTAATTTTAATTTTTTATTTTGATTTTATGATTTAAGTTATTAAAATATCACTTAATAATCAATATTTGTTTATTAAAAAATAATCGTTACATTCTAACTGTAAGAATGAATTTTCTCTTCATCTCACTCTCTCTATTTAATCTGATGCCATGATATTCTCGATATTGTTCTAACGATGAACCACACTGGATGGTTTGAAGCACATCAAAAAAATGAGTTCTGATGTGATTATAACCTAAAAATTTCTCAGAAATGAAAATATGGATAACAAAAGCCTAAATTCGTTTAATAAAAAAATCTATATAAAAATTATTAAATCAAATAAAAATTTAAAATATACACATATTTAAAAAAAATATCCTAAATGGGAATATATATGTGTGTATGGGAAAAACAAAATTATGTGTGCTTTATGTGGAGACAACAATGTCAGACATCACCCCTCCACCCACAGGGTTAGCCTTATGAGAGGAAGAGCATCCCCTGCATGCCTAGTTGCTGACCACTTGCGCTGAGAAACTGACTACCAAGCCAACCTCATGGGAAGGTGGTTGAGGGCAATGCTAGGTATTTTCCATAGAGCCTATTTTATTTTATTTTATTTTTATTTTTAATTAAATAATTAATTAATATTATTATTATTTATTAATTATATTAAAAATGCTTTAAGTTTTAGATTTTTATTTTTTTATTTTTAAAATTTAAGTTTAATTTATTTGTAGAATTTATTTTATAAGTTTTAAACCTTATTTCCAGTTTATTTTTTTTAATTTCAAATTATATTCTAGAATTTTTAATTTAAAATATTAATTTTTTTATGATTTTTAAAAATATATATATTAATAGTTTATGAAAATTATTTTAATTTTATGTTTTTTAATATTTTTTGTGATGTAATCTTTTGTTAGTTTTTATTTTTTATTTTTTATTTTTTTTCTTGATATTTTATTTTTATTTTTTGTTAAATAATGTGAGTCTTGAGATGACTAGCACACCTAACATGTGGCTTGAGTATATGTGACCGAGTGACATCCAAGCATTGAAATTCACCTATCATACCCAATCTGGGCCACCTCAGTCCTTGGCATGACCAAATATTTGCACACAGGGTTTCAAGTTGGTGACATTTTGACCATGGAGTGCCTTAACAAAACACCCTATCAATAACTATTCTACACCCCATGAACATATTTTTTGAATTTTTAAAAAAGTTATTTTGTTTTATTTTATTTTTTATTTTTTATTTTAGTGTTTTTTTCCTTCTTTATTTTAAAAAATGATTTTTCTCTTAGTTATTGTTTTTTTTAAATTTGCATTTTTAAATATTTTTTAAAATAGAAAGGGGAATTTTTCATTTTTTATTTGCTAATTTGATTTCTCTCTTTTTAAAAAATTACAATTGCAATTTTTTAATCTAAATTATTAAAAAATAAAATTAAAAATTAAATAAAACTTATGTATAAATTTGATTTTATGTTAATTTTTTTTAATGGTACCAATGGTCTAAGGTTGTAATGCCAATTTTATTGGTAATTCTAACTTAAAAGATAACATAAAATTTAGACAACTTTGAAAATCACTTAAAAAATAATCATTGAAATAAACAAAAAGTAGAAAGGTAGACAAACTTTAGGTGCTAAGTTTTAGGATTTTTTGGAGTCATGATATTTGGTTTTTAATGTCATGGTTGAAAAATATTTGAATTTTAACCTTAAAAAAGGGGTGATGTTGCATCACAAATTTTGCGTTTTGATATATTTTCCATGTTTTTTGTAATCATGATATTTGATCTTTAATGCCATGATTGAAAAATGTTTGAAATTTAACCGTGGAAAAAAATATAGGTGATGTTGCATCACTGTTTTTGCATTTTAGAGTGGTTTTTCATGTCTTTTGTAATCATAATATTTTGTTTTTAATGTCATGGTTAAAAGATGTTGGAATTTTAACTCTGAAATGAAAAAAAAGGTGATTTTGCATCACCACTTTCCAAAATCAGCATGGAAGTCATGATTTGATACAATCTCCAGAAAAACGAACATGATAACTTGGTAAAGTTTTTGTTAAGTTGGTAACATTTTTAATTGGTCTTCACAGTAGAAGTTTAGAGATTGATCAAGGCCTAGATAAATTTCATAATGCTGGTTCTTCAACATTAAAAGAAGAAAATATTGGTAGAAAAATGATAAGATAAAGAGGTAGATTCAAAGTTGTTGGATACATGTCGTATTTTCTCTCATTCATCTCCATGCAGATTATCCATCATATTGGTTCCCAAAAGAGACGACATGTAGAGAATGTAGATGCGAATTGATATTCATTTCCACACATAGATGATCTCTTATATCAATGACTTGGAATAAATTTCTTCAATAAGATTTACTTGAAGTTGGTTACCACAAGATTCATATCAAGGAGGAAGAATCTTGTAATAAAGTCTTTATGATGCACCGAGGTTTGTTTGAATGGTTTTTGATGTTTGTTATTCTTACTAATTCCCATGTGACTTTCATGAGGATGATGATTCGGGTTTGGTAATTTTATCTAAACTTTTTGGTGGTCATCTATTTGGAGGACATCTTGGTGTTAAAAAAAACTTTGAAATAATTCTTATACCATTTAGATCAAGTATGTGTAGCTTTGCACAAAAATACATTGTTGGTTAACCTGAAATGTGTAGTGGTAGCTAGTCTATATTTAATTTTACATGAACGAAGAAGGTTTGAGCATTGTTATAGCTAAGGTTGCGATAACGATCAATTATCCACCCTCAAAATATTGCATAACTTGCAAAGTTTCATGAGGATTTCAAATTTCCTACACAAGTTCATTATGCATTTCTATAATATTATACAGCCCTCAACTCATTAAATAAATAACATGTTGGGATAATTTTGCAACATACAAATTTAGAAGATATCAAGAATAAGGTAGTTAGTGCCCTTGTTCTCCCATTCTTAATCTTATAATATCCTTTGAGATTGAAGTGGATATTTTCAAACATGCCGAGGGAAGAGTTGATGCAAAAAATAATGCCCACCTCCCCTCACACCTACCCAAGTAACCTGCCAACCGGGGTAAACATGAGATGAGGGGCAGTTAAGATAGATTCAACCTCCTTGGTGATTTTAAGGAAGTGGAATCAAAGTGGATAACCATAACATAGACCTCTGCCACCTGCTACAGGACCTCAAAAGGCTATCCCAGTCATCCACCTGACCGTTCCCTGGGTCCCACTGAAATTTTATGAAGAAAAACCCCTAGGCGCACCCACAAGCTTGCATCCATGCATCTGGGAGGCTCTGGATGCACACACAAGACTGCATGCCTACGTCCATGGACTAAATTTCCCAGACCTGTGCCTGCGTCCGTGAGATTTAAGGCACTTTTTAAGCCCAAAATCCTAGACACTGCACATAACTTCCTCTAACTTTCAGGAATCATTAAACACATGACAAAAATTCCAAATAACCAAAAAATAACTCCATGACTGGGCCTGACCATCCCCAACTGAGACCGGAATTTTGTAAAACACTTGGCATGGATGAAATCTACAGCCTTAGGATACAAGACATAGCATGAATGACTAAAAACTCTTATGATACATCAAAATAAGGATCACCACCTTCTTCCTTGAACATATATGACACCAATTAGGTCTTGCATCCGTAATTTTAACAATTACAAATAAATACATGAAATAACCATGACATGAACTAGTCATTTAAACATGCTTATAACCAACATAAAACCATAGAAATAATAGTGAGATAACAACGATTAAATCCACATATTAATAGGTACAAAAGCAAGAGACCTTAGCTTCCATTAAATATAGATAAATACCGACTAGGTTCTAGAATTCCACGTTCCACCTGACCATAGACATGGCTGAGGAAAATCTCTCTTTAGCCAATCACCCCATGCCATATTATAAGAATGAATGTGGGATATCATGGATAAACCAATCCAAAACACAACCAAGGGAATCCAGAGGTTAAAAAACCTCCACCCTCACCATACCGTGATCGCATCAAACCGGTGCCACTATCACAAAACAGAGCAGAACTTGGAAATGCTATCCGGAATCCATCACTATCCTTGACGAATTTTCTATCTCCCTGTCTCTCACAATTTACCGCAATTCAATCCCGGATCACTAGGTCCTAAATTGAGACACATCCCTTGGGATTTACCGTGTATCTCACCAAAACCAGTCAAGGAGTTCCTAGGCCTTTGGGAATGAACCTTGAGATCACCTCCGCCCTAGATTTAGAAATCCATCCAGCAGTTCGAAAGTTAAAACCGAGATCAAAATCCCAACAAACCATGGCATCCGGAAAAAGGCAAGGCAAGGTTGAAAACCATTATCAAAACTCAGAAAAACCATGCCACCGACAACAAGAGAACCAAATACCAACATGAATAAGCCATGCATGTCCAAACTAGCTAGGAAATAACACACGAAATATATTACCAAGTATTCTTACTAAAGCTACTAGATCCTGCTCTTTCTTTATTGATATTTGCTTTGCTTTCATTTCTTTGTCCTTCCTTTGCTTTATTTCCTCTTTCTTGGCTCAATGCTGAAATCCTCCAAGAAAACTCTAAGTTTCCAAGAGTGTGAGAGAGAGAGAATAATGAGAGAGCTCTAAAACTGAACTAACAAAAGGTGAGAATTTTTTTTTCCAACTGATCCTCAGAAGTATTTTTATTAATAAGGCCTCTATTTTCTTCATTTTTCATAATTTTCCTTTATTTTCCTCCATTTTCTTAGTGAACAATTACCGAGTCATTGTTCTAGGGAACACTTCCAATGCATATCTGATTCTATATGGAAATGCTAATGACCAAAACAAATCCATCCCTGACCTTCCCTTCTTTGATACAAAATCCCTCAAGCAATCCGGTCATCCCCTTCTGTGCAGCCACTCACCTTCCAAGTTGCCGACATCCCCTATCCTGGGTAATCCATTCCTTGACAAGGCTTCCTCGCATCAGAAGATGCAAAAACCAAGGCATATACCTGCCTCAAAACCATCATACCGGTTAGAGCATGCTCATGGAAATCAATGGACACTATTGGGTACCAGTGTCCCACAATGGCCCTGCTCCTGAAGTGCTTTACCAACATATTGCTGCCTGTTTCAATTCCTTTTGATGTTCCTACTAATGCTTGCAATCAGTTTCAACCACCTAAACGAGAATTTCCGTGCTTCCTATACCAAACACATAACTTCCATTAGATTCAAAATAAATTGAAATAAATTCACATCATACCTCATTGATATCTCTTCAATAAGGCACACTTGCAATTCTGTTCACTTCTTGTCACAACAAGTCAAACTAGTTGTTTGATCAAATCATCATGCAAAAAAATGTCATATATGGTTAGCTCAAAACGTAAACATCATAACTTAAAATCATGAATCGCATGAAATCACCATAAACCATAATCATAAATCACATGTGACCATTATTAGTAGAATCACAAATCACATGCATATTAAAACTGAAATAAAATACCGATACTTATCCTTCTTCGGTCCTTACTTTTTCCTTTATTATTTTTTTCCCACACCGTATCAGTTTTCACACCCGACAAACACCCAATGCCTTTTCTTCAACCACATACACATACACATAGTGTGCATCAAACACATACAACCACACGTGACATACAACACCATACAATACATGCACCCACACTCGGTGTACAACACAACACAATACATACACCTACATCTGTTGTACAACACAACAAAATACATACACCTACATCTAGTGTACAACACAACACAACAAAATACATACATATACACCGACAGACAACACATACACCTACACAACACATACACCTACATTCGGGCATTCAACACAACACATACACCTGCATTCGGTGTACGACACACCACAATACATACACCTGGACCCGGTGTACAACACAACACAATACATACACCTGTACCCGGTGTATAATACAATTCATATACATATACCACATGCCTACAACACATCATGTATGACATGCACATAATATCACATGTATACCCATACCATATGCATAACATGTACACAGTACCACCTGTACACAACACTACCTACACAATGTGTGCACAACATCACATGTATACGACACCACCTATAAAACGTGTACACAATTCCAAATGTATACCGCACCACCTGTACAATGTGTACACAATACCGCATGTTCACAAAACCACATGCACGACATGTACACAACACTGCATGTACACAATGCCACATGAATGACATGTACACAACACCACCTACACACAACACCACATGCAGAACATGTACACAACACCACATGCACATAACACCACACGTACAATCATGCACAAAACACCATATGTACATAGCACCATATGTATAACATGCACATGACACCATATACACATAGAAATGCATATACAACATGTACATGGCACCATATGTACACCACACCACATATCAAACATGTGCACAACACCATATGCACACAACACCTCATTTATGACATGCACATAGTACGGTATGTGCACAGTACCACATATCCAACATGTACATAGCACCATTTATACCTAGCACTGTATATGAAATATACACACAGCACCATATATACAATAGACATACAACATCATATGTACAAAATACTACATATGTTACATGTACACATCATCATAGGTACAATCACTGAATATACAACATGCACAACATATACAAAACAATAGTACTGCACATCCATAAACCACACACTGACCTCACATCCAACCTTGCTTCTAGTGTCCTTCCACTATCCATTCTAATCCTAGCATGTCGCAGATCACAATACTTTCACTTCGTTGATGTACCTCTCAATATTACCTATCCATAACATATTAAACACAGGCTTAGTACAAGCATATAGTATCAATTCATTTCCACATGATAATGGCCTCATAGATATTTCATGGTTAATCTTCCCACTTGATTCCTCATAATACCAAGAACCTTTCATGCGATTCACCTACATAAGCAATCATTCCGCCACAAGAATGATCCCTCAAAACTATTGGGTGTGGAGCCTGATTATCTTGTTTACTTTGTATCACAACATTGGACCCTTGTACCTTAAAAGGGGCGGCAATGCTGCCCTTAATTAATCGTTGTCGTGGGGGGTCCAGGGGGGCGGCAACGCTTTTCGGAGCCCCCCCTTGGTAGGGGGTTTCGGGGCCAGCGCCCCCGAAGCTAAAAACAGATGTAAAATTGCCTTGTAAAAGTATAGTAATTTATAGTCAATCTGGGCTATTCATAGGCGGATGATCTGACGGTAGAAGTTATGTTTAGTTTAGGGTTTTTTGCCCTAGAAGGCAACCCCCTTGTATATATGAGGGTATTGTATTGCCGCTGTGGATTATGTGTGTGTATTCTCAGAGCGAGAAACAGATAGGGAGACTGTGAGAGAGAACAGAGGATATTACAGCGGATTTGCTGTAGGTTTTGTCTCTTCAATTTTTGTTGGATAACAGAAAGGAAGGACTGGCTGTTCGGGGTGGACGTAGCCCAAACTGGGTGAACCACATATATTTGTGTCTCTTTGGTTTTATGTGTTTTGTGTGCTTGTATTTTTCGCATATTTTATGTGTTGCATTTATCCATAATATATAATTTTATAACAACTGGTATCAGAGCCAAAGGTCTATTTGGTTAATAAACTCACAGGAAAGAAGGGTTCCTGGTTCAAGTGGGAGCAATGGCGGAAGATGGTAAATTTAGGGTCGAGAAATTTAATGGACAAAACTTCCCATTGTGGAAGATGCAGATGGAAGATTATCTGTATCAGAAATATCTGTACCTACCATTGAGCAGAAAAACAAAGAAGCTGGCGGCCATGACAGATGTGGAATGGAACATTCTCGATAGAAAGGCACTCAGAACAGTACGGTTGTGCCTTGCGGCATCAGTCGCCTTCAATATTTCGAAGGAAACAACAACAGAGGGTTTGATGCAAACATTGGCGAAACTTTATGAAAAACCCTCAGCCTCAAACAAGGTATTTCTTATGAAACGATTATTTAATATGAAGATGTCGGAAGGTGGATCTGTTGCAGACCATTTAAATGATTTTAATACAGTTACCAGTCAGTTAAGTTCTGTAGGGGTAAACTTTGATGATGAAGTTAGGGCTATTTTATTTCTGTGCTCATTGCCAAAAATCTGGAATGGTTTAGTTATGGCCATTAGTAACTCTGTCTCTGGATCTAGTACTTTAAAGTTTGATGATGTTGTCGATGCTATCCTTAGCGAGGAAATGCGATGGAAAAGCTCTGGTGAGACATCGGGTAATGCTTTGAGTGCAGATTCTAGGGGAAGAAGAATGGAAAGAGGAAAGAGCTCGGGTTATCACAGTAAATCAAGGAAAGGCAGATCCAAGTCCAGATCGGGGATAGTGTGCTGGAAATGCGGAAAGAGAGGACACCTAAAGAAATATTGTAGATCTTGGAAGGGAAAAGAAGGAGATGCACAACAAGAAAACAATCATGAAGCAAATGTGACAGGTGATGTGTTACAAGATGCTTTGATTCTTTCTTTTGAAAATGTTACTGATTCTTGGGTTGAGATTCAGGGGCTTCATTCCATGTCACACCTAATAAGAAATATTTTCATGACTGTGTTCAAGGATATTTTGGACAAGTTTGTTTGGGTGATGATAAACCCTGTAAAATTGTTGGAATGGGTAAAGTTCTTGTAAAACAACAGAATGGAAACCAATTGCTACTAAAGGAGGTAAGGCATGTTCCGGATCTGAAGAAAAATCTGATTTCAACAGGGCAGTTAGGCAGTGAAGGTTGTGTGACAACTTTCACAGATAAAAGTTGGAAGGTCACCAAAGGAGCGCTAGTAATAGCAAAAGGTGAAAAGGTTGGTACATTGTATTTATGCAATGGTATTTCTAACTCTGTTAATGCTTTAACTTCCAAAGGAGCAGATGCAGGATTATGGCATCATAGGCTCAGACACATGAGTGAGAAGGGAATGAAGATTCTTCACTCAAGAAATTTGTTGCCAAGTTTGAAGAATGTTGATTTGGATTTCTGTGAAAATTGCATTTATGGAAAACAAAAGAGAGTCAGATTTCTCAGAGTTGGGAAAGAAAAGAAGAGCGGAAAATTGGAGCTTGTGCATACAGATGTATGGGGACCTGCTCAGGTATCATCTCTCGGTGGCTCTCGTTATTATGTTACTTTTATTGATGATGCAACTAGAAAAACATGGATTTATTGTATTCAGAATAAATCTGATGTATTTGATACTTTCAAGAAATGGAAAGCTTTGGTTGAGATTTAGACAGGAAAGAAGTTGAAGTGTCTCAGATCAGACAATGGAGGTGAATATTGCAGCAAAGATTTTGATAGGTACTGTTCAGAGCATGGAATTCGTAGAGAGAAGACAGTTCCAAGAACACCACAAGAAAATGGTGTGTCAGAAAGGATGAACAGAACAATCATGGAGCGTGCAAGGTGCATGAGATTGCATGCGGGATTTCCTTTACAATTTTGGGCAGATGCTGTAGATACTGTTGTTTATCTAATAAACAGAGGGCCTTCAAGTTCCTTGGATGGTGGTATTCCAGAGGAAGCATGGACAGGTAAAAAGGTAAACTACTCTTTTTTAAAGCCTTTAGGTTGTGAGGCCTTTGTCCATATTAATAAAGAAAATAGAACAAAGCTTGAGGCAAAATCAAAGAAATGTACCTTTATTGGATATGGTGTTAATGATTTTGGATATCTCTTATATGATTATGAAAATCACAAAATCATTAGGAGTAGAGATGTAATATTCAATGAAAAGGTCTTGTATAAGAATCAGTTGCAGGAAAAGAAACAGGAAAAAGAAAGCAAGGAATACACAGTTCTTGATGAGATAACTGAAAAAGTAAAGGTGCCTGAAAATAATAATAATCAACAACCACAGCAGCAGTAACCACCACAATAGCAACAGGCACCTCAAACACTTGAAAGTGGTGTTAGAAGATCTACCAGGATAAGTAGACCCCCTGAACGATACTCTCCTTCATTATATTATTTATTGTTGACTAATTCAGGTGAACCTGAATGTTATGAAGAAGCAATGCAGGTTGAAAGTAGGAAGAAGTGGGAGCTAGCCATGGAAGAAGAGATGGACTCCTTAATGCATAACCAGACTTGGGACTTAGTCAGGTTGCCTGCAGGTAAAACTACATTGCAGAATAAATGGGTTTACGGGCTGAAGGAAGAAGATGGAGGAAAACAGAGGTACAAAGCTAGACTTGTGGTGAAGGGATTTGCACAGAAGAAAGGTATTGATTTTGATGAAATATTTTCTCCTGTTGTTAAAATGAATTCAATCAGAACTATTTTAAGTCTTGTAGCAGTGGAAGATTTACATCTTGAGCAGTTAGATGTAAAGACAACATTTCTCCATGGAGATTTGGAGGAAGAGATATACATGCAGCAACCAGAAGGATATGAGGTAAAAGGGAAAGAAAAATTGGTGTGCAGGTTAAAGAAGAGCTTGTATGGCTTAAAATAGGCTCAAAGGCAGTGGTATCTAAAATTTGACAAGTTTATGTCTGAACAAGGTTATACTAGATGTCACTCTGATCATTGTGTTTATCTAAAAAGGCAAAATGATGGCAGATATATTATATTGTTATTGTATGTAGATGACATGCTTGTTGCAGGATCTAACATGCAGGAAATAAATGTGCTCAAAAGAAAATTGGCAAATTCATTTGCAATAAAGGATTTGGGAGCTGCAAAACAAATCCTTGGTATGAGGATAACTAGAGACAGGAAAAATCGCAAATTAACACTGTCTCAGAATGAGTACATAGAAAAGGTGTTGAAAAGATTTAATATGTAGAATGCAAAACTAGTTAGTACACCTTTTTCTAGCCATTTCAAACTTAGTAAGGAGATGTGCCCAAAGACCCAAGAAGACATGGATTATATGTCTAAAGTTCCATATGCATCAGCAGTTGGAAGTTTAATGTATGCAATGGTCTGCACAAGGCCTGATATTGCACATGCAGTGGGAGTTGTAAGCAGGTATATGAACAATCCAAGAAAAGAACATTGGATGGCAGTAAAATGGATTCTCATATATTTGAGAGGAACCACAAATCAAGCATTATGCTTTGGTGGTTCAAACATTGCTCTACGTGGATATGTTGATGCAGATATGGTAGGTGACAGAGATAATCGGAGGAGCACTACAGGATATGTATTTACTGTAGGTGGAACAGCTGTCAGTTGGGTTTCAAAAATCCAAAGTGTTGTTGCACTTTCAACAATAGAAGCAGAGTATGTTGCTGCTACAGAGGCTAGTAAAGAAATGATTTGGTTACAAAGGTTTATGGATGAATTGGGTAAGAAGCATGATATGGGCACGTTATACGGTGATAGCCAAAGTGCCATTCATCTTGCAAAGAACTCAGCATTTCATTCCAGGACTAAACACATACATCTCAAGTACCATTTCATGATCAGGTATTGGAAGATGGAGAGTTGAAGGCTGGAAAAGATACATACTAGCCAGAACCCTGCAGATATGCTAACAAAAGTTGTAACCGGGGGATAAGCGAGAATGTGCTCGAGTTTAAATTGATATTGGGATGATGATGAAGATGAGGAACAACCAGGTCCAAAGAGGAGTCATTGTCTAGCAAATGAAGCAGCGGTGGAGTTGCTACAATCAGTCTCCAAGTGGGAGATTGTTGGGTGTGGAGCCTGATTATCTTGTTTACTTTATATCACAACATTGGACCCCTATACCTTAAAAGGGGTGGCAACGCCGCCCGTAATTAATCGCTGTCGTGGGGGTCCAGGGGGGCGGCAACACTTTTCTGAGCCCCCCCTTGGCAGGGGGTTTCGGGGGTAGTGCCCCCGAATCTAAAAACAGATGTAAAATTGCCTTGTAAAAGTATAGTAATTTCTAGTCAATCTGGGCCATTCATAGGCGGATGATCTAACGGTAGAAGTTATGTTTAGTTTAGGGTTTTTTTCCCTAGAAGGAAACCCCCTTGTATATATGAGGGTATTGTATTGCGGTTGTGGATTATGTGTGTGTATTCTCAGAGCGAGAAACATATAGGGAGACTGTGAGAGAGAATAGAGGATATTACAACAGATCTGTTGTAGGTTTTGTCTCTTCAATTTTTGCTGGATAATAGAAAGGAAGGACTGGCTGTTCGGGGTGGACGTAGCCCAAACTGGGTGAACCACGTATATCTATGTCTCTCTGGTTTTATGTGTTTTGTGTGCTTGTATTTTTCGCATATTTTATGTGTTGCATTGCTCCATAATATATAATTTTCTAACAAAAACCATGTTAGACAGTGACATATATGCATACACACACACACACACATATAAACATTTAGCATCAAACAACCATGATCCATGATGACCATGTCAGACACATACATACATACATATATAATAATTAGCATAAAACAATGATCATCCTGTCAGACAACGACATGCATACACACATATATACATATAAACATTTAGTATCAAACAACCATTATCCATGACGACCCTGACATACATAGATACATGCATACATGTATAGATATATAAAAACCAACATAATCATGATCACATCATACTCACCAGATATCATAAGGTCAAGGTTAAGAGAAATTCCTTTATCCATTCACAACATTGGAAAAACAGTTCCCGACATAGCCAATGCATATAACACCTCAGATCCATTTTCTTTACCTTTTTTGTTTCCTTTCTCATGTTTGTACTTCCATCGTCCATTTACCACAATGGACCCAACCAGTCCAATCGACTGTCATATTCTTACCTTCTGCTGAGATTACTCATGAATTGAGATTCATCCATGTCTTTCATTACCTGTTGGGTACCACAAAACTCTCCCCAAGCTCCATTGATTTTCCTCTTTCCCCAACCAATTCTCAAGAACCTCAAACACTAAAAAGGAAAGAAGAAGAAACAACAAGAAGAAAACCATGATAATCAATAACAATACAACATCGCAATAAGGTGGTATGTCCATACAATAGACATAAACAAAGCCGCAAATCAAGCGCAAAAAAACACAAGAGACCAAAAGTATAAGATTGGAAGCAAACACCATGACTCAATCCCCATGGGTCCCTAGTTCTTTTGAAGGAAAGCTAAACCTGATCCTTCTTTAATATTTCATGGTAGTCTCCTTTTCCATGCAATCCCTACATCATACTGCCATAACAACACAACTGTCAGCGCATAAATAAATATAACAATATACTAGTTATCTTACCTTGTTGTGCCAAGCACACTGACATGTAACTAACTAACACATGCCAACTGTATGTACCAAATATCAAGGAAACATATATATCAATTTGAAATCAACTTTTACGAAGGCTAACAATGATGCCATAATCCACAATGAACTCACATTCATTGGTCATAATATATAATGCTAAAACTATCATCTACTTACACTCAAGTACATATCATTTGTCAAAACACATATGTGTTAGTACAACCATCTTAAAACAAGATAATTTCTTCATGCAATCTTATAAACACATACTCATATCATGAGATTAATCAAACATTCAAACAAACTATAAACATACCATGTTAGATAAATCAAATAGACGACATAACAGACACCAAAAAATCAACACCAAATGGATGACATAATCAAACAATTAAGCATCAAGTAGTCAACATAAGCAACCTCATACCTTAATGTATCTTAGGGGAGGTTACCTTGTCTACACAATCGATCTAGATTAGCATGATATAAATTCACAACACATCAACTCAAACATAATTAAGATCATGATATCCATAACAGTAACTAGCTAACACGTTCACATCATAAGCTCATAAAAAATTGTCTTTCTTGCATAACAATCATATATGCACACCTAGTCTAGATTATTATGCCATAATATCACAACATATTAACTCATACCTGACTGTCATAACCATAACCATCTGCATAGGCCAATCCAAATTAGCATGACACATATAACATCAATATATTAATTCCATAACCCTAATAATCAAGTTAAATAACATATAACAACAAAAATTCAACATATAACATACTCATAAAAAACATATAACATAATCATCAAGTTTAACTAACATAGAACAACAAAAAGTTACTACCATGCATGACCATCCAACGAACGTACATATGACCACACTGATTCACTAATATCTATCATATATGTAACCACAACAACAATAAAGGACAAAGATGTATATAAGTAACCATAATTCTTATAACAACCATTAACCACATACCTCCATGCCAAACATACAACCTGGATTATGATCTGATCTTACCCCGAAGTCTAATGCTGCAACTTCACTTCGATGATCTGCATCTCCTGTTCTATCTTATCATTAGGGGAATTTTGAGGTCTAAAATGGGCCTTCTAAGGAAATAATAAAATAATAGCTAAACGAATAAAATAACATTTATGACTTTTCAATTCACTTTTTGCACCACAATCCATGTAACCATAGTTAAATTCAATTCAAAAGTTGTACCAAAATAAAATTAATAAAAAAATTGTAATGATGTGACTATAAATAAGAATGAGCTTTTCAAGAAAAAGAAATTATCATTGAACAACTAATGAATTTGTCCTTTGTACTTAAATAACTTAAAATAAAATTTAAATTTAAATTTATAAATTTTTAATTATATTATATGTTATTAATTAAAATTTACATTATTTAAATTGTATAATAACATGTAATTAATATACTATATAAAAATAATATAATATAATATAATAAATGTATAGGGATATCCATTGTTTCTTTCAATAATATATTTTTATTCAAAAAGTGTGAAATGACATTTATTATAAGTACTTTACTTTGACTTTAATAGTACTTAGAGCACTACCATGGTTAACCATGAGTTTTTATCCACCATTGAGAATGTGACAAGTAAGTACCTTTAACTCAAGCAATGCCACCTTAACCATTAGGGATGATGTCATCCCCTAAAATGTGATTGGTTCTCATAAAGTGAATTTTGATTGTACATTTTCCTTAGGAGGCCCATTTTAGACCTCAAAATTCCCCTAATGTCAACATATCATCATCATATCTTATCAACAACATCATGATGAAATAAAATTCATACAATGACCTCATGGACAACAAAATTAACCATGAAAATGCATGCATAACAACATATCGACACTGACATGCATTAAAAATGCGTATACAACCGACATCCACTCATGGAAATCACATCCAATCACCATCGAATTTCACATGGTGACACCACTACAACTATTACCAACGCCGAACATAAACATGAGGAACACATATGTTATTGACATGAATGCACGATCAACACACCTCCCAAGGAGAGCCACCTGTAACGCCCACATCCCCTCACACCTACCCAAGTAACCAGCCAACCAGGGTAAACATGAGATGAGGGGTAATTAAGACAGACTCAACCTCCTTGGTGACTTTAAGGAAGTGGAATCGAAGCGGAAAACCATAACATAGACCTCTACCACCTGCTATAGGACCCCCAAAGTCTATCCCAGTCATCCACTTAACTGGTGCCTGGGTCCCACTAAGATTTTATGAAGAAAACCCCCTAGATGCACCCACAATCCTGCATTCATGCATCTGGGAGGCTCTAGACGCACACACAAGACTGCATGCCTACATCCAAGGACTAATTTTCCCAGACTTGTGCCTTTGTCCATGGGATTTAAGGTAGTTTTTAATCCAAGAATCCCCGAAACTGCCCAGAACTTCATGTAGCATTCATGAATCATTAAACACATGAAAATAATGTAAAATAACTAAAAAATGACTCCGGGACTAGGCCTGACCATTCCCAACCGGGACTAAAATTCTGTCAAACACTTGGCATGAATTAAATCTATAGGTCTAGGAGACAAGACAGTGCACGAATGACTGAAAACCCTTATGGGACATCACAAGAAGGATCACCACCTTCTTCCTTGAACAAATATGACACAAATTATGTCTTGCATCCATCATTTTAACAATTACAAGTAAATACATGAAATAACCATGACTTGAACTGGTCATTTAAACAACCTTATAACTATCATAAAGACATGGAAATAACAATGAGATAACATCCATTAAATCCAGGTGGAACGATAAGCAGAAAATCTAGGTCACAAAGAACAAAGGTAGTAGGTTGCAGGTGGTGACAGTCGAAGGAGGCAACGCCTTTGGGCCTGGAATGATGGCAGGGAGCTCGGTAGTTGAGGGGGGACCCTCAACGAACCCATTGGGGAAGGAGAACTCGATGGCGGAAATAAAGGCCTTAGGGATGGTAGGGTTTGGGAAAGAGCAGGTGTCTAAACACGTGAATGAGGGAGGGAAAGCAAGGGAGGCATGATGCCCTGCCCAATGCCTATAGAAGACAAAGGAAATTCCCCAGGTACAAGTCAAATCAGAAGGTATGGGACCCCATATCCAATATATGAAATACCATGCCTTAATAGGAAAATTTGTTAGCATAAAGCTGTTGAAAAAAACCCTAATATGGTGGATCAATACAACCTGGAAATCAAAAGGGAACTATGACCTGCAATTAGGGGTGAAAGGCTTCTTTACGATAATATTTCTCAACCTGGAAGACAAAAATAGGGTAGCAGGTTCCATTTTTCTGAGATCTCTCTTCTTCACATCTCTACCTTGATGATGAACCTTGGTAGCAGGTTCGAAACGTCGGTAAAATGAATAAACTGATGCGATGGATCCAGAAGACACACTACAAAAAAATAGGGTGTTTGATGGAGGTCTGTATTTCTACAACTCGGCAAGATTGTATTTGACCCTGTGGAAGGAATGATTTAATATGTACAAAGTGGATCTCTCGGTGGCCCCAATCTAGGTAAGGCTCTATTCCCTCCCGGAAGAATTTTGGCATCCTGAGATTCTAGAAGCTATAGGAAACGCTTTGGGGTCCTTCATCAAGGTGGAAAAGAAAACCAAGAAAATGAGGTATGTATCCTACGCTCGAATCTGTGTGTACCTAGACATTTTGAAGGAACTATCAGAAGGAGTGAACTTGACCTGGCAGGATGAGGACTGGTTCTAAGCAATAGACTACGAGCAGATCCCTTTTAGATGTAGACAATGTCACAAACATGACCACTTGTTCCTTGAATGCCCTATGAATTCCCCACTAGTAATAACAAAGAACACTAGTGGGGAGAAGGATGCAGAAGGATTCGAGAAGGTTGTCAACAAAAAAGACAGGCAAAGAAAAACCTAGGGCCTAAAGTGCATAAGAAACCACAAGCACAGAACAAGTTCGAGGCTTTGAATAAGGTTGGTGAAGAAGGGACCAATGACGGGGTGGGCGTTCAGACGACCAACAAGGAGAAAGGGAGGGAGGGAGAAATATCAAAGGCATTTCCTCTAGAGATCGAAGAGGAGATGACCCAGGTGGATGATAGACAAGGGGAGGAGACAAAGGATATGGACACATGGGAGTTATACCTAGACAAGATTAAGCAGGCCTGCGTAGAACTAAAATTATGGTATATACCTTTACAACAAGTTGTACTATTAAGAGAGGTTGTCATCAAATCTAAGAGTTCAAAGACATTAGGAGTGGTTTCAGAATCCTTAAAGGTCTCTGAAGGAAAAAGAAGAGGGAGACGTAGTAATGCCCAAAGAATCCAAGAAGCAGGAGGCAAACTATTGGCATCGAGGCAATACCCAACTATTGAGGATGCCTTTCTCTCCATTTAAAAATATTCCTCATGAAAGTGATTTCTTGGTATGTAAGAGCTTGTAACATTCAACTCAAAAAAATAATGATAAAACGAAAATAGAGGTGTACAAACCCTCGATCCTCTTTCTCCAAGAAACAAAGTGTAGCAGCGAAGAACTAAAGAAGATCCGGCGATTCATCTGGAAAGGCTCAGAAGTAATGGCGGTGGATGCAAGGGGAATGGCTGGAGGGATAGGAATCTTGTGGAACTCATCAGTTATCTGCCTCTTAGACTTTGTGGTCTATCCCCACTCCCTTTCTACTCACTTTCATGTCCTGGGCACCTTTGTTCGGGGGTTGTTGTCGAACATCTATGGGCCTTTTCAAATGGATATGAAACTGAAATTCTTAGAAGGTGTTTGAAATATTAGGCTTTGGGTGGGGGGAAAGCATTGGATATTAGGAG
The DNA here is from genome assembly GCA_034641835.2 of Pinus albicaulis. Taxonomy (NCBI): domain Eukaryota; kingdom Viridiplantae; phylum Streptophyta; class Pinopsida; order Pinales; family Pinaceae; genus Pinus; species Pinus albicaulis. The sequence continues at coordinate 102,044,895 of CM076574.1, read as the reverse complement.
GTGATTTCAATATGATCAGGAATATGGGGGAGAAAAAAGGGGGAATAAGGACCCTCAGTAGTATGAGTGAATGATTCAATGAATTTATTAAGGAATTTCACTTGGTGGATTTGCAAACTACAAATAGCCTATTCACATGTCCAAATAAATGTGCAGGATCCCGACACATTTCCTCTCAGCTAGATCAGTTCCTGGTGTTCGAATCTGTTTTGAGGGGGGGAGGAGAGATTGGGGCCATAGTCCTCCCAGCTGCAGGGTCAGATCACTAGCCAGTATATCTGGACTATCTCCGAATAGACGAGAATTTGAAATGACCCTTTCAGTTTGAGAGATTTTGGCTGTCTCACCCTAATTTCCGTAACCTTCTCAGGGAGTGGTGGGGGGAGTTTGAGGCCCCCTTAGGATCCAAAATGTATTGCCTACAGCAAAAACTTAAGTACATAAAAGAGAGGTTGAGACAGTGGAACAAATAATCCTTCGAAAATATACAAGAGGCAAAATGGAGAATATAAGGACAGATAGAGGAACTACAACAATGAGTGATGTAAGGTGGATACAGTGATGAGGAGAAGGAAATGAAATCCACACTCCTCTTGGAGCTGTCCCATCAAGAAAGGCAAGAGGAGATCCTATGGCAACAAAATTCTAGAAACCTATGGCTCAGGGAGGGGGACAGGAATACCAGGTTCTTTCACAGAGCCACAATACCACATCGTCAGAGCAACTGCATAGCCTGATTAAAAATTTCCAATGGCCAATATGTGGAAACACAAGAAGATATTGAGTGGAGCCTTAACCACTTCTTCTCAGGGTTGCTCCATGAGGCTAAGGAAGACAAAGGCAGGAATATAGACAAGATAACCACTAACATACCCCATCTGGTGTCGGTTGAGAATAACAAGATGTTGATGTGGAGAATAGAAATGGCAGAGGTGGAGGAAGAGGTTAAGCAGATGGAAGGAGGGAAAACCCCGGGTCTAGATGGGTTCACGACCAACTTCTTTAAAATTTGTTGGGATTTAGTGAAGGAATAACTAGTGGAAATTGTAGAGGACTCTCGGAAAATAGGTAGAATCTGAAGGCCTTCAATTCAAATTTCCTCACCCTTATTCCAAAAGAGCACGGAGCAGAAGAACCTGGTAAGTTTACACCGATAGTGTTGTATAATGTCATCTATAAAATTATCATGAAAGTTATGGAAAATAGATTAAAAACCCTGCTCCCAAAGCTCATTTCCTTGGAACAAGTTGGCTTTGTGGAGGGGAGACAGATCCTAGATGGTATCATCCTTACCCATGAGGTGATCCACTGCCTGAAAAATTATAGGAAGTTGGGGATGATGATAAAACTAGACCTGGCCAAATCCTATGACAAATTGAGTTGGAAATACATGAGGCATATATTAAAAGCTTTCAATTTTTGCAACGATTGGGTGAAATGGGTCATAAACCTGGTTTCATCTGCTTTTTTCTCTATTCTGGTAAATGGTACTCCCTCAGATACTTTCAAGGAATCAAGTGGCATTAGTCAAGGGGATCCTTTGTCCCCCTTTCTCTTCATATTGATGGCAGAAGGGTTGGGCAGAACGTTGAAGGCTAACCAAGTGGAAGGGAGGATCCGAGGTCTTGGGCTACATGAGGGGGCATCCCACCATACTCACCAAAAATTTGTGGATGATATGATGTTGATGGGTTAGGTAGCAGTTAAAGTGGCTTGAGGCTTAAAAGAAATCTTGGAGTTATTTAAAATAGCTAGTGGTCTGGAATTAAATAAAGGGAAATCGCAAGTATATTTCTTCAACGCTCCTTTGATAACAAGAAGAAAAATTATCAGAATCCTGGGCTTCTCGAAAGGTTCCCTCCCTTCGAAATATATGGGGGTCCCGTTTCTAGACTCTAAGGCAGGGCATACTACTTGGACATACCTCTTAGATAAGATGATAGCCAAACTTGATAACTAGACTCATCGGGTGCTAAACCTTTCTAGCCGTCTAACACTAGTGAAGTCGGTGTTTCAGGCTATGCCAATGTACCTCTTCTTGGTCCTTGCGGCCCTGAAGTTGGTCATTAAGAAAATCAAGGCAATCCAGAGAAAATTCCTCTGGGGAAATACTGAGAACAAGAAAAAATGGATCCTGGTTGACTGGAAAACAATTTGTCTCCCTAAGGAATCAGGAGGCCTAGGGCTCAGGGACCCAGAAGTAAGTAATCAGGTGTTGGGGTTGAAAATATGGTGGGTATGGATTGAAAATAAGTCAGAACCATGGGAAGACCTATGGACGAGTAAATATTCGAGAGTTTAGAATAGACAGAACCTGATTCGATTCAATGAGGACCCTCCTGGATCCATAATATGGAGGGAGGCTAATGCAAATCACAACATAATCAAAGAGGACATATTTTGGGAGATAGGGGATGGAGGGGAGGTGGATTTTTCAGGGATGCATGGAAACAACTACCAAATATCCAAGGGCTGGTGGAAACATCAAGACTTCAAGAATAGTTGCAAAGGGAAGGCCTGACCAGGGTCAAAGATTTATGGGACTTTGATATGAAAGGAAACCCTTATCGCCAATGGAAGAAGGAGGATTGGCTCAGGAATTGCAACTCGGGAGAAGATACAAGGATGCTCATACAGGTGCTAAGTGAAAGAAATATAAAAAAGTCATCACCTAGATAAGATTAGATGGGGATACAACATAGTTGGTCAATTCAACATAAAGGAAGCCTCCAGAATAGCTGGGAAACACCACATGGCACAATCTGAGAATAAATGGAACAAATACTGGAATCTAGGGCTCTGGCCTAAAATATACACCTTCCTATGGCTACTACTGAAAGAAAGAGTGCTGACCTGGGAGAACCTACACAAGTGGGGGATGGCAGGACTGTCAGTCTGTGTCCTCTACCTTTCAGCTACAGAAACCATGAACGACTTATTCGACGAATGCAACTGGACCTAGAAAGTTTGGATTAAGGAAGATAATATTTTCAACAGGTCCAACCAGATCCTAGGAAGTCTGGCGAGAACTATTATCAACTGGGAGGTGAACCCCTTCAAGAGTAATTTGTTAAATCAGATATGGGAGCTCACCTCGGGGTTCCTGTTATGGGAAATCTAGAAGGAAAGGAACCATCGTATATTTGAAGACAAGAAGAGATCGTAAGAGGAAGTCTGGGAAAGCATCTAGGTACACATGAGAGAGACCCCGAGCCTCAGGAGATGGGGACTAGACGACATTAAGACCAATGGGGAGTAACTTAGCATGCTTCAAGCATAGAAGGTTTAGAAACTGCTGCAGTATATCAAAAAGGATGACAAGGTACCTGTTATATCTCTGAGCTTGGATACATGGGAACCTCTCGCAGATCAAATGTTCAATTTGAATTTTTACGGGGCCTTGAAAGGAAACCCAGGGGCAGTTGGGCATGGCGGATCAATACGGGACAACAAAGGGGAAATACAAGGAATCTCGTGGGGGTACCTAGGAGAGTCCTTTAACAATGTAGCAGAGCTGGAAGGGTTGGAATTGGAAATCCATCATCAGTCGCTCCCTATGATCATCAAGGGAGATTCCATGATTATTATTGATTTAGCCCACAGAATACTTAATGGGTCCTAAGTGATCAAGGTTACCCAGAACTGGAAGATGGAAAATAGCTTGGAAAGCCTGTGTTCCCTTCTTAAGAGGCACTTGGAGGTCAAGCTCAATCATGTGGGGATAAAACGAAATAGTTGCAGACCTGATAGCCAACCATGCGGAACAGGCAAGAGAAAAAATTCAATCAAGGAAGTGGGTAGAAATGAAGGACTCAGAACTCAAGGAACAATGCAAGAGGATTGTGCGAACAGACCAGGGAGACCCCATATGCGAGTGACTAAGGCCCATGAGAGGAAGGAGAGGTGTCAAGCACATTTTTCCATGTGGAGGACGAGCACGCGTAAGTGGCATGTAGGCGGTGACGTGGGTACAAGCATGACAGAGGAGGATAGTTTAAGTGGGGGAAGGACGGTGACATCGATTAGTAAAACACAACACCGAAAAACGGAGGCAGAGGAAATGGAAATACAAGATCCTGAGGGAGGGAGGTACCATCTCTGTCCTAGTCTACTCGAGTGTGGAGTTATTGGCATTGGAAGGCGTAGGGAAGAAGGAAAAGAAGAGTGGGTGGTTGGGGACGGGTTTATAAGGATGCGAAGGGGATGATGTGGAATCGTCTTAGCCAGGTACAGAAGGGTGAACAGGCAGAAATGGGAAGGGATGTTACGAGAGATGCATGTGTTAGCAGTAGTGGTCTATCGATTCTCCATCCTAGAGGGGAGAATGGTGGGTCAACTGACTCAGGCTCATCGCTGGGTGGAGCACAGAGCAAGTAGAGGAAGAGGAGAGGCATCTAGAGGTGGAGAAGGGCAGCAAAACAGGTCTTAGCCAAAGAACAGGGGCAGAAGGTTGGATATAGAGGCTATGTTTTTCGCCGAGAACGACAATGTGGATGATTTCACCATCTTCAAAATGGAGGCAAACTTGGTCAGGTCCCTGCGGTAGGAGTATGGGGGAGGGTCAAGGTGCAACCGGTCTAGGTGACATGGATCCTCTTGGGCCGTCTGATATGTGAGAGGAGGATAATTGGCCAAGTGGTGGGAGAGAACCTTAGTAGCCGCAAGGGAAGGGCTTGACAAAAGTCTTGGTAATATGCAGGACACCTTGATGATTGTAGGGTATCTGGACATACTACGACCTGACCGGGCGCCTCTATTAGATGATGCTAGGGATAGAGAAGAGGAGGACACCATGACAATGGAAGAGTCGAACAACCTGGGAGGGGAGAAATAGGACTAAGACTGTTTAGGTGCCCTTATTTTTGTTATGATAATCTACCATTGGGATTTTACCCCTGTAGTGTACATAGTTCGAAGTCTTAGCAGGTTTAGTTGGTTAAAAGTTGGAGTTCTAGCTCTTCTACCTGTTTAGGGGTCATTAGACTTGATATTCCTCCAGTTTCCCATGATGGGCGAAGATGTTTTGACAATTTTGGACACAAGGTCTGGTTTCCGGCTTGCCGAAAAATCTATGGCTGTAAATATTTAACCAATTAATAGAAGGAGATCCATACTTGTTGATGAAAAAAAAACATCCATTAAATACACATATTAATAGGTACAAAAGCAAAGAACTTAGCTTCCATTAAACATAGGAAAATACCGACCAGGTTCGGGACTTCCACATTCTACCTAACCATAGACATGGTTGAGCCAAATCCATATTCACCCAGTCACCCCCATGAAATATTCCAAGCATGAATGTAGGATCTCATGGATAAACCAATCCAAAACACAACCAAGTGAATCCATAGGTTAAACTACCTCTGCCCTCACTATACCGTGCCAAACTAGTGCTTTGATCACAAAACCGAGCAAAACTTGGAAATTCCATCCGGAATACATCGCTATCCTTGAGGAATTTTCCGTCTCCTTGTCTCTCAGGCTTTACCGCAATCCAATCCTAGATCACTAGTACCTGAACTGAGACACCTCCCTTAGGCTCTACGGTGTATCTGTCCAAAAACAGTTAAGGGATTCCTAAGCCTTTTGGAATGAACCTTGAGACCACCTCTGCCCCAGATTCTGAAATCCATTCGATAGTCCAAAGCTCAAAACCGAGATCAAAATCCAAACACAACGTGGCATACGGAAAAAGGAAAGATAAGGATGAAAACCACTTTCAAAACCTGAAAAAACCATGTCACCAATAGCAAGAGAACCAAATACCAACATTCATAAGCCATGCATGTCCACATAAGCTCGGAAATCACACATGCAATATGTTACCTGCAAGTATTCCTATTCAAGCTGCTAGATCCTGATCTTCCTTGCTTGATATTTTCTTTCCTTTCATTTCCTTGTCCTTCCTTTGCTTGCTTTCCTCTTTCTTGGCTCAATGCTGAAATAATCCAAGAAAAATATAAGTGTCCAAGCGTGTGAGATTGAGAGAATAATGAGAGAGCTGCAAAACTAAGTTGAAAAAAGGTGAAAAAAAATATTTCCAACTGATCCTCAAAATCCTTTTTATTAATGAAGCCTCTATTTTATTCATTTTCCATTATTTTCCTTCATTTTCCTCCTCACATGCAACCCATGACATTTTACCATCCTTTATTCCTATTTTCCATTATTTTCACAAATAAATGCCAAATAATGCCAAATAATGCCTATTTCCTTTCCAAATCCTTTTCCATTGCCTTTTTCAATTTCCTCTAGCCATAATAACCGAAATGAACACCCACTAGGATGTTTTTCCCAACATTCAATTTGGATTAGGTGTCCCTTTCTTGTGGTCTTATTTTTTCCTTTTTTTAGCTTTTATTACATGAATATTTTTCCTGGGTCTGTTACACAAAAAAAGATAATTCACACACACCACTTTGTAACCTTTTCTAGGGAATATTTGGATTATTTTATTTATTACCACAAGATGTATGCTTTGGTACACATAGTCAAGCACTAGTTACACTATTTCATTAGCAAAGAAAAAATAGTGCATAATGACCACAAATATTTCAAATTCTTCAAAATGTGTAGTAATTTTCAAAATGCTTTACATTTGAAATGGATGTCTTATTTTTAACACATTAACATTGTGATTAAATATCACAAGGGAACCACCAACAAAATAGCGGATTTATTTTATGATATGAATACTAGCAACAATAGAAAATAACTCACATGGAAGTAAAGGAGTAAAGAAAAGTACACAAGTGTCATTGTAATAAATGTAATCATGTTTAACTGTGGGAAAGTGGTCAAGTTTGACCACATATTTAATAGAATGAAATAAAGTAGGTGAGTGATCAATTTAGGCAAATTCGCCCGTAAGAGACAAGGATAAAATACAAAATACAAATGTATAATATAATAAATGTTAACATGTTTAGTTGACTAAGTGTCCTTAATTCCGTTTTTTTGAGAGGAAATCATCACCAATTTCTATTGAATATTGTAAAGTGTTGCTCAAATGTCGACCAAGACAATTACTTGGCCTGAATGGTAAGAGAAACTTAGCAACCCACCAAGTAAGTGGTAATTTGAAAACACTTAGAGGATATGGTGTAAATATCAAGAAGTGTATCTTCAAGATGGGAGGTTGAAAATATGGGATTGTGGCCTTCAAATGTCTGATTAAGTGAGTTGGCTCATACAACTTAAATTTATTGACATTTTCCACATCGCATATGCCAAGTTGAAGTGTGAGGTCCAACCTGGAGGCATTTGGGCTCATTTGTTCGATGGTTGTGTAGGGAAAATACCTAAGGGGTTTGCGCTAGTAACTTGGCTAATCTTTAAAGTGTTTCTTATCCAAATGCAAGAAAACTTGGTCACCAACTTGAAAATGTGGTGAAAGTTAATGTTAATCGTCAAGTGAGTTATGCTTGGCATGTGTATGTTGGAGGATGTCCTAAACCTTGTTATGGATCTGAGCCAAGCGCAACATAAAAATAAACATAGTTTATTTTTCTCCTATTGGTGGAAAGTGGATAGATTGGAAGAGCAACCTAAATCTCCCAAGTCTTAAGATGTTGAAAGTTGTAACAAACCTCAAAGGGAGGTCAACTAAAATATATATGGGTGTCCATATTATAGTTTTTTTGCAGTAACTGAAGGAAATGACCCCACTACTTGTTTTGTTGATGATAAATGCAAAGAGAATGAATTGAGGCATGAATCTAGAGATTGTCTAATTGAATCATGAGAAAACATCCTATTAGTGACATGGGAAGGGAGAGATTTTGGGGGTAACTTGTTGCAATACATTCTTTGGTAGATGAAGTCAGTACTAGTCTCCTAGCCTCGATATACCTGACTACCTTTGTTTGATCATCTATATAGAGATGAAAATTTGTACAAAAGTATCAAATATGCATGGGCTTCCAAAAATATTTCCAAAATAAATTGAGAAATATAGAACTAAAATTAGAAAATATAGTCAAATCTAAGCTAAAATGGCTCAATACATGTTGAAAGAAGTGTTCATTAGCTTTAGGGGAACTACTAATTTGGCAACATGGTATGAAAGCTATCATCGTTGAGAATATCTTGACTACTACAAAGATAAAATCATGTTTGTATTTTGGGTGGTAGGAAAATTTTCAATAAAATCCATGGAGACATTTTACCAATGCCTAGAAGGAACTAGGAAAGCTTGATATAATTCAAGCTTCTTATTTGTTGGTTTTGTTTAACTACAATGTGAACATCTCTTGATGTAGTCTTCCAATTTTTTCCATATGAAAATCCAAAATGGGTACCTTTATTTTTTTTTAACTGAAACGGTTAGTTTTATTGATAAGAAAGGATGGCCGAAGCCAAATCAAGTATTGCAATTCCCTGCATCCGGCATTACAAATCTCTGATTTAACTTGGATGCCATGTTAGGGGATGATTGCCATGATCGCAGCCCCTGCATTTATGCTGATCATGCTCTTTTCTAGAGTGCATCCAATATTTGCCTGTCTATCAGCTTCTGTATTTAATTCTCTGAGTATATGGTAGAATTGTGCTGAGGGAAAATCCTTTAGAAGTCTGTTCAACCTTGCAAGCTGTTTATTTAACACTGGATCTTTGAGCCCTTTTTTGTAAATTAGAGATTTTACCAACAACTCAGAATCTCCAAAGACAATTATTTCTCTTGGATTCTCTTTCCTGGCCAGTTGACAGGCCTTTAAAAGACTGAGGATTTCAGCCTGGTTGTTGGTTTTTATCCCAAGTCCCCAACTGAAGACCTCAGTTTTCCCATTCGGAAAATAAATGACTCCTCCGGCTCCTGACCTGCCTGGGTTGCCTTTGGAGGCACCATCAAAGAAAATAGTGCATTTTCCTTGTGTTTTCCACCACTTCTTAAATCTGTCCGCAGTGTCTCGAATCTGCCATTTCCCTTTGAAATCTGGACGTGTGATTGCTGAAGATCTGAACGTGAGGGTGAAGCCTTCCAACCATGCCTTTTCATTATTTCGAAGGGAACTGTCATCTTTGACTGTGGACTGTCTTAGGGTTTCTAAAAGGAGCTTCTTGGCCTGACTCGCTATGGTATCTGCAGTTATTTCTTTTTGATTAAAAATGGTTTCATTCCGGGCAAGCCACAACTTCCAACATACATATTTTGGTGCTGCATTCCATACCTTGTGCCACAGTGATTTGTCTGCAATATTGAAGGGATAGCGAGCTTTCCAAGACAGATACATGTCTATGATCGAGCAGTGGGCAGGAATTCTCACGTTCAGACCTGTCAAGAAGATGGACCAGACCTTCTGAGCAGTCTCACAGTCAATGAATAAATGATCAGAGGTTTCCAAAGCCTTTTTGCAGAGGACACATCGATGAGGGCCAGCAATATTTCTTCTGCACAGATTTTCACCAGTAAGGATTCTATTATGAAACAAAGTCCAAAAAAAGAAATTGATCTTGGGCAAACTGAAATGTTCCCAGATCTGTTTCCACACGATTTCTGGATGCTGAGAGTCTTTTTTGCCTTGCAGCTGCCAGTATCCCTGTCTAGCTGTATAAACCCCGGTCTTTCCCCAGCCCCATGAGTCTTCCTCATCCTTGTGCACAGGGGTAAAGTCTGTAATTGCAGAAATGAAAATGTTTAACTGATTATTTAAATGTGATGGAATATTGGGCAAATACCATCTCTGCCAATTGCCATTTTGATCCCAGTCAACAATGTCTTATATCTTCCGGACTCCTTTTGAACTTAGCCATTCTCTTAATTCTGTTATTTCATTGTTAGCTGCAAGAGCAGGATGGCCCATGATTCGATCTTTCCACAGCGAGATACTTTTGCCATTTCCTGGAATTTTGTACAGGTGAGTTCTGAAGAATGTGATTGCTTTGGTGCAAAGCTTCCAGGCCTGCGTTCCTCTAGCAGAATTTTCTGTGTTAAAAGAGGTGATTGGTTGATTATTAAGGTATTTGTTCTTAAATATCTGACTGACAATTTGATTGGGATCGTTGTGCATCTGCCACAACAGCTTGCACCCCAATGCTAAGTTAGCATTCTGGGGATCGCGTAGTTGAAGGCCGCCTTCAGCCAAAGGGCGCAATGATGTTTCCCATTTAATTAAATGAAACCTGTTACTATTGCCACGACCTCCGTTCCATAAAAAATTTCGCAGTAGGCAAGAAATTCGATCAGCAATCTGTCTTGGGGCCATCGACAATGATGCTTGGAAGGTTGGCAACGCTGAGAGCACTGTTCGAATTAGGGTGAGCTTTCCTCCAGTTGAGAGCCAGAGGCCGCCCCATGCTTTAATCTTTTTCTTGAATTTAGAGATCACCTCCTCCCACATTGAATTTCGATTAGACAGCGATAATGGGAGGCCGAGGTATTTAATTTTCTCCCAAGCGGCGTGTCCATTGAATCCCAAGACATTTGCTATCCTGTCAATTGATAATTGATCTATGTTCCATCCAAAGACAGCGCTCTTCCTTTCGCTGATCAGCGCACCTGAAGCGTTGCAGAACATCTGAAGAACGGACTTGAATTTATTGGCAATTCTCAGTGATGCACCCCCTAACAGAAGTGAGTCATCTGCAAAGAGGGCGTGATTCACTGAAGCGATACCCTGTTCTATTCTTATCCCAGGAAGATTGCCTGTTTGTTTCTCATGAGTTAGCTTTCTGCTCAAAGACTCAGCCATCAAAATGTAAAGAAAGGGTGAGAGGGGGCAGCCCTGCCTCAGTCCCCTGGTAGCTAAGAAAAAATCAGTAGGTCTTCCATTCACCATTGGAGTAGTCCAGACTATCTCAATGCAGGCTTTGATGATGTTTATGAAATCCTGACTGAATCCAAAGGCAACAAGCACTCTATACAGGAAAGAACGATTTACTCTATCAAATGCGTTGCACATGTCTAGTTTTATGATCATACCTGGTTCTTTCCGAGCATGGCTGGAATGAAGTGCTTCTTGGACTTGAATAACATTGTCAAGGATCTGTCTGCCTTGAACAAATCCCCCTTGAGCCGAAGAGATGAGTTTTTGAAGAAGTGGCTTGATTCTATTGGCCAGTAGCTTGGACACGATCTTGTATGAAGAGTTGCAGAGTGAGATTGGTCTATAGCGATCAAAGGAACCAGGGTTTGTTTCCTTAGGGATTAGAGCAAGAAAGGTGGAGTTGATTCCGCCTCCAACTTTCACCTTTCTCAAGATTCCTCTTATCAATCTGAAGAGGTCATGCTTGATTATCTCCCAGCAGATTCTGTAAAAGTGCACTGAGAATCCGTCAGGTCCTGGAGCTTTGTCGGGTTCCATGGACCAAACTATGGAAGTAATCTCTTCTTCTGAAGCTGAGCTTAATAGAGAGTCGTTATCCTCTTTACTGACCAGATTTGGAATGTTGGAGAGAAGCTCTGAAACATCCTCCTCATTCCCATTTCCATCTGCACTAAGAAGATTTTGAAAGTGGTTTACTGCCGCCTCTTTGATCTGAGCAAATCCTTTATATACCTGTCCGTTGGAGGAAGTGATTTCTGCGATGTAGTTTCGTGAGAGACGTGCTCTGCACTGTCTATGGAAATAAGTAGTATTTCTATCCCCAGATTTCAACCACAGACTTCGAGATTTTAACCTCCAGTGCTCTTCTTCGTTCCTGAATGAACTGTAAGTGTTCCTTTGAGCAGCTTTTTCGTTGGCTAAATCTGTGGGTGAGAGGACTTTCTCCTCCATTTCCAATTGGAGATCTTCTAACAATAGGACAGCCTCCTTCCTCTGTCTAGTGGGGGTTTTCATAGATCTCTTTATCCAGTCTTTGAGGGCTTTTTTTGTGTTTTTCATTTTCTGTTCCCAGACATAGCTAGGAGATCCAGAGACATCAATCTGCCACGATGTTTGGACTGTTTCAGTGAACCCTTCTATTCCGGCCCAGAGAGGACTGAAACGAAATGGGAGGGGACCCAAATCTTCTTCTTCTTTCAAGCATAGTAGTATCGGTTTATGATCTGATGTGAGCTTTGGAAGAATTTTCGTGTAAACTATTCTGTTGTCCATCATTAGCGAGCTGCTAATAAGGAATCTGTCCAGCCTGGCTGATATGTGATTTTCTCCTGTTCTGTTGTTGGTCCAGGTGTATTTTCCTTTCACTGGTTTGTAGTCGACCAAATCCCACTGCTGAATCAGATTTTCCAATGTGTTGATGAAGGGGTCCCTGGCATAGATCCCTCCTCTTTTTTCTTTGGGATCAAGGATTATATTCAGATCGCCTCCTATGACTATATTGGAAAGATTGTTTTGTTCTATGTAATCTGAGAGAGACCTCCAGCACTCTCTCTTTTCATCATAATGGACTGGGACATACATGTTAAACAAGGCAAGGGAGAGATTGCTTGCAGTGTGGCGCAGTTCAGTATAGATCCAATGTTGGGTTTCTGAGCAATGTTCTAAAGTGAAGGAGTTTTTTGACCAGAATGTGCCTATGCCTCCGGCCGAGCCCCTTGCACTGACCGCCTTTCCAGAGTCATATTTCCATTTCATAGAGCTAGTATTTAGAAGAGTATCCCCTTCTATCTTGGTCTCTTGGAGCATTAGGATGTCCACTGTTTCCATCTTCAGTAAATCTTTGACAACATCTGCCTTATTGAGATTTCCCAGACCCCTGCAGTTCCAAGAGACCATCTGCATCATTTACCACTTGATGGGGTGGGGCCTCCTCCCTTGGGCGCCCTTGGTCTTGTATTTCTCCCGATGGTCATTTCAATGGTGGGTTGACTGCATAGGGTTTTCTGTCTTTCTGATTCTTCTTCCCTAGTTTCCTTGTTTGTTCTTCTCCCTACTTTTTTGGAGGGCCTTTCAAAGGTTTCTTCATCAGAAGATCCCATATTATCTGGGATCTTCTTCTTGTGTTTGATAATATCAGCATATGAAGGAGAAGGAGTGTTGCTGGGGGTCGGATTTGAGATGTTACCTGGCTCTTCGTTTTCTGGATTGTTCAGCTGTGGTGGGTCGTCTTGCTCGAGCTCTGGAGGGTCTGATGCTGGAGCGAGTGATTCGAAAGGGTTTTTGTCTGCTGCAATACTATTTGATTCCCTGCTTCCACCATTTTGTTGGCTTGAATCTCCTTGCCCGGTGTTGGCAACTGTTTCTCTTGCTCTGCTCTTGTTGTTCTGTCTGCTGCCTGCTGATCTCTTTGCTTGCTTCCACTGTTCACCTTTCTCTTTCTCTGTCATTTCCTCATTTCTTTTTTTGCAGTATCTGGCGAAATGCCCATATTCATGGCAATGCCGGCACTTGAAAGGAAGTTGCTCGTAATCGAGCTCTTGAATATGCGTCCAGTCGGCCAGTGATAGTTTGATAGCTTCGGGGAGTCCGACCTCCAGATCAACTTCCACGCATATGCGGGCGCAAGAGAACTGATCCTTCCTAGGGGCCTGATCAATGTACCTGCCTAGGGTGTTGCCGATGGATTGTAGCGAACTCTGACTCCAGCAGTGAAGAGGAAGATGCGGGAGTCGCACCCAAACGGGAACGGCTGTGGGCACATCTTGCGCAGGGTCAAAATCCGGAGACCATTTGTTCAAGTATAGCCCTTGAGGACCCATGAAATATGGCCCGTTTCGAAAGATCAGACTGCGATCTTCCACGCTGTCAAACACGAAGACGAAGAACCCCTTGCCTACAAAGTAGCTTTTTATTCCTTCCTTAACCAGTGGTGTCCAGTTTCGTCTGACCCAGTCTTCTACTGCTTTCGGGGATGGCCATAGCCCAGTAAACTGACCGATAAGGCCTCTCTCTACCAAGTTGAGAGCTGATCTACAAGCGTCTTCCACCGGGAGGGCCACCGTAGGAATATTGTCCAGTTTTTTAACAAATTTTTGCTGTGAGGCCGAGGGCGGCCTCTTTTCGGAAGCAGCTACAAGAGATCTGAAGGCCTCCAGATCAGGAGGCAAGGGAGGGTCTCCTACTGTCTCCATAGCCAGGGAGAAGAGCCGGATCAGATCCGGAATCCCATGCGCAAAAGCAAACGCAGCGCAGAGTCAAAGAACACCCCCGTGGGCAGAGGCCACACGGTCCAGAGCGCGAGGGGCAACGCCGAGCCCAGGGAGCGGAGGTCACGGTTGCAGATATTTTTAAATCGAAAATCAGCCAAGACCAAACAAAAATTTTAACCAGGTAGGTTTTGATATTGACAAAGAACTCTAAAAAATGGGTACCTTTATAGGTGTAAAAAAATTTTCTACAAACTAAGATCCCCCATAGGGTGAAGAATGCACCTCCTTGATTAGAAGAAAGCTAGCTTGACCAACTGATACACAAAATTGATTTAGCATGTGCATGAAACCATTTTTTATTACATAGCCTTAAAGGGAGTATAATTAACCATTTCAAGTTGTTGGCTAGAGATAATGAGAAGGCCAAAGTAAGGGTTAGTGGAATATTGGGTTTTCCATTCATCATATACTACACATCTAACATCTAATATTGAAAGAGCACAAGAAAGAAGTCTAAAACACAAGCCAACCACATTGTTTGAGCTAATGCTATTTTACTTAATGGCTAAATGGAATTGTTGAATGCAGGAAGCCAATTTTAAATGTATTTTCCCTTGAATTTTAGAGAGAATTTACACACTAACGATGTTGATGATTGATGTGTAAGATAGTTTTCGAAGGATAAAGTGTCAAAATTGGTTGAATAATTGGATAAATGCATACAATTCCTTATCATAAGTGATATAATTTACTTTTTATAGGGATACAAACTTTAAATATTATGCCATTGGATGTCCTTCACACATAATAACAATTCATATGGATATTGTGAATCATTTTTCCAAATCTCACACCATTGTTGCAAATCATGAAGAGAAAGGACCAATGCAAAGTAGGAATCATATTTTTTTAACTTTTGATTCCTTTTATACTTCAAGAGTCTAATGAATATTCTAGTGTTGGATTAATTAAATGGGAAAGTAATGTGGGAGTGGTGAATAAATTTCCTATATAAATCGATGCCTCCCAAGGGACTTCATATTTTTAGGGTTGGTAGGTGTAGGCTACTGCTTCAAAACATAAAATTTAGTTAGATCTATGTGAACTCTTATTTCATCCATAAAAAACCTAGGTATTGACAAAAGTTAAGAAAAATTATTACTCCTTTATTTAAAATTTTTGTTTATAAAGGAAGTTTAAGATTGTTTGAACATGCGATAAATGATTGGACCAAGTTCCACTGAAAGAAAAATTGTCATCTAAGTAGACAAAAACAAAATTATTGAGATGGGGGTAGAATATCCCAATAATGATTTGTAAGAAGGTAGAATATGTTATTAATGATTTGCATGAAGGAAAAAGGGGATAACCAACGACTCATAAAGACTAAACCTAGTCTTAAAATTTTTATTCATCCATATGTAGTTTCCATATGAACTTTGTGATACCCTGAAGCAGGATCCAACTTGGTGTATTATTCCCCTTGGTCATATATTTTGGGTTGATGGTAGTATCTCTTAAATATGACCTTATTGAGGGACTTGTAATTTGCACAATGTTACCACTCCTACTGCATTTTCTTGGGTATAAGAAATGTAGGGGATCCACATGGGGATGTACTAAGCTTGAGTTTTCCATTCTCCAAAATTTGTGTGACCTTCCTCTTAGTCTCTATGCTCTCCTTCATGAGGTATGGTATGTAGGAAAGTTGGATAGGGAAGAAACAAGAACGAGATTAATGGAATTTTGTATGTTGGGGGAGGTGAACCCTTGGGTTATTCAAATATATCATGTGAATTAATGAATGATTTGTTATATATTATAAATCAATAAATTTCCTATTTTTTTTCTATTCCTTGACTTTTATGCCAACACATAAAGACACAAGTTTATTGAGAATGTTAGAGACAAACTTAAGAGTCTGTAATGAGAAGTGTATTTGTATAATGTAAATGTAATTTTTGTATTATATTGAATCAAATTGTTGTTACAATTCCTTGTGGTGGTTTTCCTATATAGGAATATAAAGGTGACAAGGGATTAATGGTCACTTATTTTTTACTTCAACCTTTCATAATTGATGATTTCGTTAATAAAAAATAATTAATTAATTAGATATCACTTATTGGGATTCAACTGCGTTAAGTAATTCATTAATCTATGACCATTTCCATGGGAGGTAGTCGTAACTGACTTATTTCTCATGATTTTTGAATAGTCCACTTAGCACTCATTGCATCTAGTGATGCTCACAGGGGTGAAGAAGTGGGATTGAAACTAGTAAAATAAATCACATAACGTCACTCATCACTTCCGGGGCTTGAACTTGATAACTAGGACTTCCTGGGAGGTCACCCATCCCAGAACGCCTCTGGTTCAAGCACGCTTAACAATGAATTTTTCCCCACAATCAAGCCCACTTACCTTGATACCCCATTTTCAAAACCTTAGCAAGTATTGTGCTTCATGAACCATTCAAGTAGAGCTCCCTTCACTCTTTATGTTTAAGTATTGAGGGGTTTTCGTAGTGCATTATATTAGATATCATAGATGACCATTTCCATGAGAGGTAGCCATAAATGACTTATTTATCATGATTTTTGAATAGTCCACTTAGAACTCATTGCATCGGGTGATGCTTACAGGGGTGAAGAAGTGGGATTGAAACTAGTGAAATGAATCACATAACATCACTCATCACTTTCGAGGCTTGCACCTGGTAACTAGGACTTCCCGAGAGGTCACCCATCCGAGAATGCCTCTAGCTCAAGCGCGCTTAACTGTGGAGTTTTCCCCACAATCAAGCCCTCTTATCTTGCTATCCCATTTGAAAAACCTTAGCAAGCATTGTGCCTCATGAACCATTAAAGTATCGTTAATTAGTTAATTAATTATAAATTATTATTTTTTGTTATATATATAATTTAATATTTCATATTATTTTATTCATAACATTTCTACTCCCTTAGAGATGCTTTTTCCTCAAAGCATAACAAGTAGGGTTATCTTTAGTTGAGCATGTTTTCTATGGAATAACATCTATTTACTTTGACTTTTTTTATGCCATGTGAGTTGGTGAAGTTCTCATATGTATTCACACCTTCCTTGAAGTTGGGAGCATCAACACCATATAATTCATAGTGTCATATTTGCCAACTAAACTCCTTGAACTGTTTTTCAAGGTTTGCAGTATAACTTCTTAACTGTATTAACCATTCTGCACCTAGCACTAAATCCATTTCTTTAACCAGTAGGGAAGATAATTCTCTATGTAGTACTAGTTCTTGTATTTGGATTGAAACCTTATGAAATGATCCTATCTCTTGGAAATTTTTCCCAGCAGTGACAGTCATGGTTAGGTCCTTGATTTGGAACATACTAATATTAAGTTGTTTATCAAGATCAATTTTGATACAATTAAGAGTACTACCAAAATATACAAGTATATTGACATTTTTTCCTCTTATGATCCCCTTAAGATTTAGGGTTTTAGGTCATAATATCCTTGTCATTTTTTTCATTGGTATTGTAAGCTTAGTGTTCTTTCTTCTTGGATACTTGGTTCTCTTATTTTGAAGGTGAGGTGGAACATATTTTGCAGCCACTTGTTTTTTTTGAAAAATTAATTTCTTCGTCTTGATCTTTCCAAACACATGAGATTGTAGCTAATGATGCTTCTTGTGATGTTCCTTCAGAATTTGAATTTTCATTTTGAATTATAGTGATATCTTCATCAGGTTCTTATACTTCAAATTTCCTTCCATCTACAATTTTATAGTAGCGTAAGGACATGTCTTCACTTTTATGTCCCGGTGTCCAATTTTATCCACACTTGCAATCAATAGTTTTCATCTTTATTCTTTTCTTTGACTCATTACTTGAAGTGTCCGACTCTTTCTCAACTTCATAAGTATATATGTTTTTGTTAAAGGCATTTTTGTCCTGACATCCATTTGTCTCCACAATATCTACATTTGTTTGCCTCCTTTTTACCTAAGTATTGTTGTTGGTTTTTGTCTTCCTTGAATGATGGCATGTTGAACTTATGTTTTTGTTCATTAAGCGTTGTTGCATGTCTATCTTCTATTATAGTTTTTGGTTTGTATAATTTAATTTTTACACGAATATAATCTTTAAATGAAAATCTATACATTTTAATTAGTTGTTCATCGGTAAATCCTATTTGTCATGTAGCCAATACTTCCCATTCGTGGGTATATTTTCTTACATACCCCTTTTTCTTGAGATGAAAAAACTTGTTTTAGACGTCATATTCTTCTTCATCATAGAATATTTTTAGAAAGGCATCCACGAAATTATTTCAATGAAAAGAATGAGCGACGTATTTTCTACACCACCATTCAAACCATTCATATGCTTTTGCTTCCAAATTGTTGGATGTTGTCATGACTTTCTCATGTTCATCTAATGGTGGGTTTGATTCAAAAATGGCTTCCATTTTATTAACCCCAAAAATAACGCTTTTATGGTCTTTACCATTGTACTTGGGAATTTTTTTTCTGATCCATTGATAATACTTTTATTGACATTTAGTCTAATATTGGCTGCCTAAAAAGAATATCTCAGGCAGATCAATAGGTTCATGCACCTTTATGTTTTGCGAGCTTAATTCTGGTCCTTTAAGGGTTTAAACTGTTAACATGCCCACTTTTTCCATTAATTTATTAATTTGTTCGCTATGGTCGTCAAGTATTTTTGTGGTTTCATCAATTTTGAAGTATTTCTGCAGTATTTTCTCCATCATGAATGTCAATTTTTTTTGTTCTTCCCTAAATTATGTTTGTGATTTTTCTATGTTACTAAGACGATATCACACACTATTGACTTCATCCCTATAATAGTTTACGTAAGTTTGTAACTCATCATTTCTCACCATCTTATTTTTCCTGGTGGAACCCACTTTTATTTATTTATAATTTATTTATTTAATTAATTTTATTATATAGACAACTCATTTTATAATTAACTAATTTTATAACTATTAGTTAATTAATTTATAAAACATAATAAAAATTAACGATATACTAATTTATATAGTATATAAATAATTTATGAATTGGCATGAGTGGGAGATAGAACGCAACCCAAAAAAAATGGTGGATGGCGATTGAGCGGGAAATAAAATGGCAGATGGTTTATGCTCAATGTATAGAGCACATGCATGGTCGAGTTGGAAAGAAATAACAGGGAATAGACAATCAGAAATAGGCGAGTAGTAAGGAAGACAACGAAAAGAAAAGATCAATCGGGGGGGGGGGGAAGTCGAGGAAAACTGAATACGTAAGGTCAAATGAAAAATGAAGGAGCAAGCGAACATGCAAATAGTTGCATACAACGAGGAATGGTAACACAAAATGGTGTGAGCAGGATGAACACGATGTTGACAAGGCACAAAAGGGAGGAACAACAAAGCATTAAATGGAAGAGGACTGAAGGCTCTGATACCACTATCAAAGACAAAATTAAGAGTAATGAGAAGTGTATTTGTGTAACATAAATTTAATTTTATATTATATTGAATCGAATTGTTGTTACATTTCCTTGTGGCGGTTTGCCTATATAGGCATTGACAGACCATAAGGGATTAATGGTCACGTATTTTTTACTTCAACCTTTCATACTTAATAGTTTCATTAACAAATAATTAATAAGTAATTAATTAATTAATTATTAATTATGTAACATCCTTGGTCAAAATTCCATGTAATAAAGTTAATAAAGGAAAAGTAATAATCAAGGTCATGGTACACTTATTCCAAGCTGAATGTGATAAAAAAACGTCCTAGTGGGTGTTCATTTCGGTTTATTATGACGAAGAGGAAATTGGCAAAGGAAATGACAAAGGCTTTGGAAAGGAAAAATGACATTATTGGCATTTTATTTATGAAAATAATGGAAATTAGGAGAAAAGGAAGGTCAAGAGTCAGAGGTTGCATGTGAGGAGGAAAATGAAGGAAACTAATGGAAAATGAAGAAAATGGAATCCTCATTAACAAAAAGGCTTATGAGGATCATTTGGTACCTTTTGTGAGTCCAAATTTGGAGCTCTATCTCTATACTCTCTCTCTCACACACACTCTTGGACACTTAGAGCATTCTTGGAGCATTCTAGCATTGGATCAAGAAAAGCAAAGGAAGAGAAAAGAAGGCAAAGGGAAGTAAAGATCAAGCAAGGAAGACCAGAATCAAGTAGCTACAACAGGATTACTTGCAGGTATCGATTTGCATGTGTGATTTCCTTGCTATATTTGGCATGCATGGTACAAGCATGTGTGTATATGGTTCTCTTGTTATCATTGGCATGGGTTCTTCCAAGTGAGATAGTGTATTTCATCCTTTCCTTGCCATTTCCGGGTATCCATGATGTGGTGGTTTCTCTTGTATTTGGTTGAGTTGGATTGTCGGATGGTATCAAAACTCATGAGAGGAGTGGTATCAGGAAAAATCAAAAGGCCTTTGAATCCCTTGACAGGTAAGGGCGGGATACACGGTAAAGCCTGATTGTGAATCTCCTCATTACGCCTAGGAATCCCTTGAATGGTAATGGAGGGATACATGGTAAATCCTAGAGGATGGAGCCTCGTTAGGCCTAGGAATCCCTTGACCGGTAATGGTGAGATACGTGGTAAATACTAGAGGTGTATTCTCTTGTTAGGCCTAGGAATCCCTTGAACAATTATGGTGAGATACACAATAAATCCTAGAGAGTGGAGACAGAAAAATTCCTCATAGTTTAGGTGGAGAGATCCAGAGACATAAATGCTTGTTTAGGGCCTACTGATACAGTGGGATTACGGTAAAGCTTGGTGGTACTGAAGAAGGTTTCGGGCCTAGTAATCCCCTGGTGGGATATACGGTAAAGAGTGAGGAAGACTTGCTTGGATTTGTTACGAGTCCCAAATTCATGGTTGGAATATGGTACGAGGGTGAATGGCTGAAAGAAATCTTTTTTTAGCCTCATCTATGGTCGGGTGGTTCATGGAAGTCCCTGAATTGGTTGGCATATGCATTCATTAATACAAGCTCCTTCTCCTTTGGTATTTCATGTGTAAATGTAATTTTTATATGTGGTTTTTATGGTTTTTATATCCTTGTTATTTCTATTGGTTATATGTTGGTTATGAGTATGTTTAATGACATACTTGGTATATGGATCTCATCATGTTTTGATTAGAAAATGAATGAAAAATGAATATATGACCTAATATATGAAAATGAAACTATTATGATAATACATAAATTCTTCTTTACGAGTCTCAGATAAGTATGAGACCTCTATGCTCAAATATGTTGTTATGACGTGTAGATTACATATTTGTGATATTTTTGACGAAATGCTTGTTGTGGCTAGTAGGGTTTAGTTTAACTCCTTGATCAAATGTTTGTATTATTAGCTTGATTTAATGGTTACATATAATTTCTAAACGTTTCATGAAGTTATAGGCAGAGGTCTGAGACCTAGCCTTGAAAAAGTGGCTCAGAATCCGGGTTCATTGGATAAAAACTGCCTGAAACAGTCCATAGTCACTGGCATGCCTTGCTGTGGGAGTGATTGGAAGGCCTCAGTCGCATGCATGTCTTGTCATGGGAGCAGATGAAGGTCTAAATTAGAAAAATGACAATTTATTTCAGGGGTTGAGCACATGGAAGGGTTGGATTCCCCATGAAGGATCTACAGCTCCAGATGTAGGTTAGTTTGGTTTTGTTTTTTGGTTCCACTTCCCTAACTGTACATGGGGATTTGAATCACATAATAGTAGCCTCTCGTCACATGTTTACCCCATAAGATTGGTTATATTAGGTAAATGTGGGAGGAGGGTGTTAGAGAGTGGTATCAAAGCATGGTTCACCCTTTGGACTGGATGGGTGGAATGTGTTGTTCATGCATACATGTTGATTGCATATGTGTTCCTTATGCTTGTGGTATATGATTTTGTTTCATATGCATGGTGGTGGTCATGGTTGCCGTTTCATCGCCATGTGAAAATTGATGGTGTTGTTGTTCGATGTGGTCATCATGAGTGTATGTCAGTTATGCATGTTAGTGTTTATATATTGTTATGCATATATTTACATGGTGATAGTTGTCATGATTGAGGTCATGGTATGTGCTCGTTATGGTCATGCATTGATAAATGGATAATGTTTGAAATGATGTTTATATATTGCTATGATTATGTTTATTTATGTATTGCGCTAATCTGGTTGATCTTGCAGATGAGATATCCTCCCTTGAACTATACTGATGTGTGTTGATTATGTTATGTTTCGTTTTAGCTGGCATGGTATACTTGTAGGAAAGCGATCAAAGATTAATAGTAAGATGGTAGACTATAGTTCACGAGATTCTCCCTATGAGTCAAATGAGCAGCATAGTGGTGGGAATTATTATGACTTAGCAGACACATTGAGAAGTTTGAAGGCAAAAATAAGAAGTTGCAAAGAAGATAATGACAGTATCATTCAAGCACAGGAGAAACAAGCATAGGTTGATGCAATAATGCTTTAGAGTTTTTAAGAATTGCAGAGACAAGGGTTGCTTCATATTAGTCATGGGCAGGAGGATGGGACTAATGGGGCATATGGCAGTAGTTCTCATGGTGGGCACAGGTCAAATAGGGATGAAATGATCAGAGATGGAAGGCTCTTGGATATTCCAAATAGGAGAGGTGATGGACACAGGTTCTATTCTAGTTCTGGTTCTAACTAAAACTATGATCGTCATCGTTATGATCCTTACAAGAGGAGTGACATGGGATATTTTCCAAATGAGTTCAATAAATCCAAGCCACCTACCTTTGATGGGGATTTGAAGAAGTTGGAGGATGCAGAGGCATGGTTACCTGGATGAAGAAGATCTTTGAGATGCATGATTACATAGAGAATATGAAGGCCAAAATAACTATCTTTAACATCTAAGGGAAACAATTATCTGGTGTGAATATGTGAAGCGGGTTAGAGACATCAGTACATAAGACTTGAGTTGGCATGAATTCAAGGGACTTTTCAGGAAGAAATATTTATCATATAGTTACTATGACATCAAAGCTAAGGAATTCTATGAACTGAATATGGGGTCGATGAAAGATGAGTACAAAACCAAGTTCTTGGAGTTATTGAGGTATGTACGGTATCTTAAAGATGGGAAAGCCAAAGCTCAAATCTTTGTAAGTGGATTACCATTAAATTTAGAGATCATATTGAATATGATGATCCTTGGTCACTTGAAGAAGTCATTAGTAAGTTGAATCATTGTTATGAAAAATCAAAGCACAATAAAAGTATCAACAAGGTTGGAAAGGGAAAGGAAAAGCTAAAGGTAAATGGCAGCCAAA
Source organism: Pinus albicaulis (assembly GCA_034641835.2). Lineage (NCBI taxonomy): Eukaryota > Viridiplantae > Streptophyta > Pinopsida > Pinales > Pinaceae > Pinus > Pinus albicaulis. Next base: position 102,021,561 of record CM076574.1, on the reverse strand, counting down.
AAGAACAAGGGCCAAGGATGCAGGTGAGACTCGAGAATGTTGTTCCCCACAATAATTTAAACATAGTTAGACAGGGACATGGGTCACAGCCTGGAGGGAAACAAAATAAAGGTGATGGTATGCGACTGTTGTAGTGTTGAATATGTGGTAAGGAGCATCTCAAGAGAGATTGTCCGTAGTATTAGGGTGGTATGCCTATGATCTACAGTGAACAGAAGGCAAATATTGTTGGGGATGTTGGGAAAAGAATTCCTCGTATCCATGCAACATTGGATAACAGGAAATCAAATCACTAGGCATCTATTATGGAGATGGACGGTAAGCTTTGTGATCAATTTTTTTATGTTTTTATTGACTCTGGATCTAATTATAGTTATGTAATCCTGACTTGGTGGATAAGTGTGGTTTGAATAGAAAAGTGCATGCAGAATATTGGCTAGTGCAGTTGGATACAGGTACAAAGAAAAGAGTTCATCATTGGGTAAGAGCTTGTGCATTTTAGTTGAATGATATTCCTAGACAAGTGCATTTGAATGTACTTCCGTTGGGATCACATAATATATTGTTGGGTATGGACTGGTTGTATCTTCATAGGACCGAGGTGGATTGTTATGATAAGGCAATTGAGTGCTTGGATGAAAATGGGGAATAGAGAATCTTGGAGAGTAAGAAGAAGGAAACATCAGTCAAAATTGTTAAAACTATGTAGGCAAAGCACAATCGTAGGAAAGGGTGTTTGATATTTGCAGTACATATTTCTAGTGATAAAGGTAAGTATGTTGAGGATGCAGATGTATTGAGAAGGTACCCAGTTCTACAAAAATTTTTAGGATGTATTCCCCATAGAGATTTTAGAGTTGCCACCTCATAGAGAATTGGATTTTTTCTATTGAGTTGGTACTAGGAATAACACTAACATCGAAGTCATCATACATGATGAGCACTCCAAAGTTAGTAGAACTGAATTTTTTGTTGAAGGAAGTGCTTGACAAGGGATACATTAAGACAAGTGTATCACCATGGGGTGCACCAATGTTGTTTGTGAAGAAGAAGGATGATACTCTCAGGATATGTACTTATTATAGGAAGTTGAACAAGGTAACCATCAAGAACATGTATCCATTGTCGAGGATTGATGACTTGTTTTATCAGTTGAAGGGAGCAGCAATGTTCTTGAAGATTTATTTGATATTATGATATCATCAAGTACGCATTAAAGACAAATTTTTGGAGTAAGTATGATAATTATGAGTTTTTTTTAGTTCCATTGGGTTTGACTAATGCTCGAAAGACTTTTATGTGCTTGATGAATAGTGTGTTGTGTCCTTATCTAGACAATTTTGTTATTGTATTCATTGATGACATCTTGATATATTCTAAGAATGAGGAAGAGAACATTGAAAAATTAGCAACGATATTGATATTTCTAAGAAATCATCAGTTGTATGCCAAACTTATCAAATTCCATTTCTTTCAGACATAGGTACATTACTTGGGAATGTTGTTTCCAAGGTAGGTATAATAGTGGATCCACAAAAAATAAGGGCTATCATGGAGTGGGACGCTCATAGAAATGTGGATGAGGTAAAATCATTTATGGGGTTAATAGGTTATTATAGTAGGTTTAGTGGGAACTTATCTTGGATTTCATATCCTATAATGTCACTACAGAGGCAAGGTTGGAAATTTGAATGGACAAAAGAATGTGCAACATGTTTTGAGCAGTTGAAGCAGTTGTTGACAAATGCTTTACCATTAAATATTGTAGATTGAGACAAAGAGTTTGCAGTGTGTACATATGATTGCAAGAGAGAACTTGATGGAGTTATTATGCAGGAAGGAAAGGTGGTATGCTATGAATCAAGGAAACTGAATGAGTACGAGCATAATTATCTGACACATGATCTTGAGTTGGCTGTGATAATCCATGCATTAAGGATGTGGAGGAACTATATTCTTAGTAGGAGGTTTGTATTGATGAGCGATCACAGTGGATTGAAGTATCTATTTGACAGGCTAAATCTGAGTGCCAGGAAATCTATATGGCTCACCATGATTAGTGATTTGGCTTCAAGATCTAGTACATCAAAGGTAATGAGAACATGGTTGTAGATGCTCTTAGCATGAGAGCACAAGTGAATTATATAACAAATGTGAGTTCTTATGGGAAAGACTTACAAGATCAGATCCGATAGGAAGGAAAATAGGATGATAGGTACATGGATCTTATGCATAGGTTACAATAGGGTATAGGTGACCAGGATGTGGAATATCATCTTACAACAAATGGTTTGGTTAGATTTAGGGATGAGATATATGTTCTGAATGAAAATGAGCTCAAGAATACTATCTTGCGAGAGTTTCATGCAAAATTTCATTCAGGTCATCAAGGATACCATGAGACATTGAAAACAGTGAAGAAGTTTTATCATTGGCCGAATTTGAAGAAGGACATGGCAGAGTTTGTAGCTAGATGCTTGGACTGTCAGCATGTGAAAGAAGAATGTAAGCATCTAGGTGGACTACTACAACCGATTCTGATTCCAGAGTGGAAATGGGAGGTCAATTCCATGGATTTCATCACAGGTTTTCCGAGGACATCTAGAAAACATTAATATATTATGGTTGTGCTGGACATGTTGACAAAGCGCACTTCATTCCAGTGAAGTCTACTTATTCAACTAATGATGTAGCACATGTCTTCATCAGATGTGTAGTGAGGCTACATGATGTTCCACAAAATATTGTGTCAGACATGGATGCTAAGCTCACTTCCAATTTTTGGAAGGAGATGTTTGCATTTTTGGGGATAGGGTTGGCCTTCAACACAACTTATCATCCACAGAAAAATGGACAAATAGATAGGTTCAATAGGATATTGGAGGGCATGTTGAGGATGTATGTGATGCATCAGTAGAAGATATGGTAGTAGTACCTTCCGTTGGTTTAGTTTTCTTATAATAATGGTTATCAAGAGTCACTAATGATGAGTCCGTTTAAGGAAATCTATGGGAGGAGGTGTAATAATCCCATAATTTGGAGTGATGCAATGAACAAAGTTTTGATTTGATCAGATATGCTGGCAGATATGGAACAGGAAATGCGGGGCATTGAGAAGAATCTAAAGGAAACAAAGGATAGGAAAAAATTTATGCAAATAGGAACATGATGTTTAAGGAGTTTCATGTTGGGGAACAAGTGTACTTGCACATCAAGCCCAAGAAGAGCTCCTCGAGGATTGGTTCATGTGCCAAGATGGCGCCTTGTTTTTATGGACCTTTAAATATTATTGAAAGGATTGGACCAGCAACCTATCAACTTGCACTGCCTCCAACAGTGAAAGTCCATGATGTTTTCCAGGTGTCATTACTTAAGAAGTATGTTAAAGATGTTGATCATGTGATTGTCTGGTCTGTGTTGTAGGTGGATCCAAAAGGATAATTCCAATCAGAACCTTAGTTTATTTTGCAGAGAAATATGCTTATGCTCTGGAACTGAGCATTCAAATAGGTTAAAGTGTAGTGGAAGCACTTTGGACCCAATGAAGCTACATGGGAGATGGCTGATCATATTCAGGCTATGTATCCTTCTCAATTCGCTGGTTGAGTGAATGTTTTTGGCATATTTTTTGGTATAGGTATATATGTAAATGAATGGAAATACCACCCTGAGTTGTGTTATAAAGCTCCAATAAGTGGTATGGGTTCCATGTCGTTATGGTTGTTATATTTTTCATGTTGGTTTTCTTCTCAGTAGGATGATCATTGTAAATACTGCATCGAGCTAAGTTATAAAGCTCCATGGGAAATATGTTTTGTTTTCAACAGTCTTGTTGGTTGCAGGTGTCATTGAACACCAATGACGGTGTTCTCTCAAGAGGGAGGGTTCTGTCAAAAACCTGGTCAAAATTCCATGTAATAAAGTTAATAAAGGAAAAATAGTAACCAAGGTTGTGGGACACATATTCCAAGCTGAATTTTGGGCAAAAAAATACTAGTGGGTGTTAATTTCGGTTTATTATGGCCAAGAGGAAGTTGGAAAAGGAAATGGTAAAGGATTTGGAAAGGAAAAATGGCATTATTGACATTTTATTTATCAAAATAATGGAAATTAGGAGAAAAGGAAGGTGAAAGGTCACAAGTTTCACGTGAGGAGGAAAATGAAGGAAAATAATGGAAAATGAAGAAAATAGAGGCCTCATTAATAAAAATGCTTTTGAGGATCAATTGGTACCTTTTTTCAGTTTAGTTTTGGAGCTCTCTCTCTCACACTCTTGGACACTTAGAGCATTCTTGGAGCATTCTAGAATTGGATCAAGAAAAGAAAAGGAAGAGAAAAGAAGGCAAAGGGAAGCAAAGATCAAGCAAGGAAGATAATAATCAATCAACTATAGCATGATTACTTGTAGGTATCAATTTTCATGTGTGATTTCCTTGCTATATTTGGCATGCATGTGTGTATCTAATTCTCTAGCTATCATTTGCATGGTTTTTCTAGGTGTGACAGTGGATTCAACATTTACTTGCCATTTATATATATCCATGGTGTTGTGGGTTCTCTTGTATTAGGTTGCACTGGATAATTTGATGGTATTGAAACTCAGTGGGGTGGTCTCAGGAAAAATCACAAGGCCTAGGAATCCCTTGAACAATAATGGGGGGATACACGACAAAGCCTGATTGTGAACCTCTTCGTTAGGCTTAGGAATCCCTTGATCGATAATTGCAGGATACATGGTAAAACCTAGAGCATGGAGCCTCGTTAGGCCTAGGAATCCCTTAGCTGGTAATTTTAGGATACATGGTAAATCCTATATATTTATGATCTCTTCAGGCTTAGGAATCCCTTGAACATTTATGGCGGGATACATGGTAAATCCTAGGGAGTGGAGACCAAAAAATTCCTCATGTTTTAAGTGGAGATATCTAGAGGCATCCATGCTTTTTTAGGGCCTAATGATCTAGTGGGATTTTAGTAAATCCTGGTGGTATTGATGAGGGTTTCAGGCATAGGAATCCCTTACTGGGATATACTATAAAGATTGAGGAATCCCTGGTTGATTTTGTTATGAGTCCCACATTCATGTTTGGAATATGGCATGGGTGTGATTGGATAAAATAAATATTTGGTTCAACCCAATCTATGGTCGAGGGGTTCATGGAAGTCCCTAACTTGGTTGGCATTAATAAGAGCTCCTTCTTCTTTGGTATTTCATGTGTAAATGTACTTGTTCATATGTGGTTTTTATGGATGTTATATCCTTGTTATTTCTATTGGTTATATGCTGGTTATCGGTATGTTTAATGACAGACTTGATGTATGGGTCTCATCATGTTTTGATTAGAAAGTGAATGAAAAATGAATATATGACCTAGTAGATGACAATGCAACTATTGTGATAAGGCATTAATTCTTCTTTATGAATCTCAGATAAGTATGATACCCCTATGCTCATATATGTTGTTATGACCTGTAGATTACATATTTCTGATATGATTGATGAAATCGATGTCATGGATAGTAGGGCTCCAGTAAAGTCCTTGATCAAATTTTTGTATTTGTAGCTTGATTTCATGGTTATGTATCATTTCTGAAAGCTACATGAAGTTTTGGGTAGAGGCCTGAGACCTAGCCCTAAAAAGTGGCTCAGAATCAGGGTTTGTTGGCTCATAACTGCTTGAAAAATTCCACAACCATTGGGATGTCTTGTTGTAGGAGAATCTGGAAGGTCCCAGGCACATGCATGGCTTTTCATGGGAGCGGCTAAGGGTCCAGATCAACAAAATGACATGTTGTTTCATAAGTTGAGCACTTGGAAGGGTTTGTTCCCCCTAAAGGGTCTATAGCTCCTGAAGTAGGTTAAATTGGTTTTGTTTTGTCGGTTCCACTTCCCTGAATACACATGGGGAGTTGAATCACATCATAGTAGCCTCTCGTCATGTGTTTACCTCAACGAACTGGTTAGCTTGGGTAAATCTGGGAGGAGGGTGTTATATTTTTTTTGTTTTGTTATTTTATTATATACATATAGACACACACACACATATGCGTGTGTGTGTGTGTATGTATATAATAAGATAATAATAATAATAATATTTTATTATATACATATATAGACACACACACACATATATGTATAGTCATTTAATATTTAATATTATTTTTTTCATAACAAAAAATAAACTCTTAATTCATTAGCTTTCCATAAGTACAAGTGGAATTATAAAATGAGAAGTGAAGGTCAGTTTGTAGGTATTACCATCCTTATGTAGCTTGTAGGTGTTGAAGAGCCATTATATTCTGCATTTCTTATAGAAGGATATGGCCTACCCAAGATTAAATCAGAGCCATTGTGAGGAGTGAAATCACATTGCACTATGTCATGAAAGGGTCTAATAGCAAAGGTGTTGAAACATTTTGTTGTAATGAGGGCAGGCTCTCCAAACTCCTTGACTCATCCATGATTATATGGCTTGGGATGAGGTATTTTTGGTAACTTTAAGTTGATAACCAACTATTGGGATCTTGGATTATGGCTTCCATTATCCATAACAATGTAGGCTAACCAATCCTTAATATACTAGTTTTTATTGAATCAACTTCTTCATTGTCCCCTCTGTAATATATGGCCATCGACACTAAAATAGAGTTGTAAGTGGGATTGGTGACCCGTACATCGATGTATCAAAATGTTTTTTATTTAGCAAGAAGGATCTTCTTAGTGATGTTGTTCTAGAGAAACTTTCTTCATCATCATAACTCCTATACTGTTCTGGTGGAAGCACCACTTCATTTTTTTTATGACTCTGTAGAAATTTATATGTTGTAAGACCTTGATTTCTACCCTTTAAAATTAGGTTGGACCTTGGAAGTGGCATGATATCAGGTTGAGAAAAGAAAACAAACTTATTTTGACTAATAGTATTGGTTTTAGGCAACTTAGCCTCTATTTTGGAAGCATACAAGGCATGATATAGGGAAGTAATAAATAATATTTCTAGTTACTTAAATATGGAAATAACCTAAAAGTATAATTAATATGGAGGTTGTCTTTAGAGTCTCTTACGTTGAGCCTAATGGAGATTTTTTTTTGAAAATATCAATACCACCGTTGGATATGTTGTCCTCCATTTTTTGGCATTGTAGCCACTTTTCCAATAAAGAATCCTTATACCATAATGTTTAGAAATTATTATAGATGGCATCCTTGAAGTTTTCCCAAGCAAAAATTCGGGGTTTTTTGTTGGTTGTGTGGGTATACCACCATGAAAGGGCATGGTCTTTGATGTGGACTTCAAAGTTTAGTTTTGATAGCCTCTCTTGAGTCATTTTAATTATTAATTAATATTCCATGTTGTGTATCCAATAATCAAGATTGTCTCCATTGACAAGCCCATTGAATTATGAATTGAAAATTTAGTTCCTAGCTTGAAGGTCTACTGAATAATAGGAATTTGTTGTCCCAATTTTGATCACCTAATTGATTTTCAATTGATCACATTTAATGATGGTTTTATTTCAACATGGACATTTTATTACCATCACATGATATTCTAGATCTATTGAATATTTCATATATCTTATTTCTAGTTAATCTATAAATCCAATGGTTAACTGCGCATAATCACCTCTAGGGGCTATGGTACCATGAATGGGAAAAAGTGATAGGGCCAAAAGGTGGTTCTACATGTCAAAAATCCCAAGCGACTTTGCTAAATTAATTTTGTAGCTAACTATCTTATCTAAAACCAATCATTTAATGCATGTTAGGGGTTGGTGGAAGAAGTCACCTCTCTAGTTATGAGAGCATGGGTAAAGTACCCCCGTGATGGTAATGCATGTAAGAGGTGGGTGAAGGATTCATTTCACTTAGTTATGATAGCACGGGTTGAGTACTCGTACCTTTTGGTAGTCATGGACAAAACATACATGGGAGAAAAGAGAAGGGAAATTAAAGTAGATAAGAGAATTTTTTTTTATGAGGGCGAAGGTAAGAAAAAAGGAGAGAGGAGGAAAAAAAAGAGACCTAGACATAGTGTACGAGGAAGAACAATCATAACAAAACGTGTTTACCACCTTGAGAAGATAAGGAAATTGGGATAAAAAACTAGAGTTATAGGATTTTAGTTAGGACCTTGCTAGGCACACATTGAGGAGCACTGGAGGGGGAGATTTCCAAGGGGTTATGAAGTAGAGAAGGGAGTTCTATCCATGTGTTATGTATGGTAGGAATTTGGAGTGCCTAATATTTTTTTTTATTCTTAAGAACTCAACAATGAGAAAATTTACTAGTAAATATTTTCTCTAAGTTAGAGAGAATACTCAAAAACCCTTAAGATTTCCAATATATTCCTTGTGGTATCACAACGTAGCCAAAGTATGGCCTTTCATACAGAGATTAATGTGCATCAAATTTTATGGGTGGGTGTAAAATAACCCACCCTCAGTTAGTTGTTTGGAAGAAAAATTATGAACGTGTTGTTGAGAAATCTAGGGCAACTAGATTAAGTGATTTCTCTTACATTGATAACTCATGGTGATGTATTTTAAACTTAAATTTATTAGCTTCTTCTTGCAATTATTATTATTATGTCTTACCATAAAACAACTACCAAAACATAAATAACAATGAGACAATAGGACAAAATATATAGGTTATCATCGAGGGCTAAAAACTATCCTCTTGATAGGAAAACACACAAGAACTCTTCTCTTATTATAGAACTTCAATTGACAAATTCCAAGACCTATGAACCTTGATGAAGTCTCCTCCAAGACTAGGTCAACATTATCCTTGAATTACTTTCTCAACTCCTCTTCTACTTTGATTAAGAATTTCGACCTGAAACTTTGACTGTAACTTCTACCTATTTTACCTGCAACTTTTGACCTCCCTTTTATCCTTGAAATCTCGCATGTGTGACCAAAATATGGCACATTGAAGTGATTATATTATTCACTTGTATTGGGTTTATATCCTTGGAACTTAGACTTAAAAGAAAGATCCTTCGCATGCTATATGGCTTCTTTAAGGTTTGAAATATTCCACTTCAAAAATCCTAATTGTAGTCACATGTGTGAGAGAGAATTTTTCCAAAAAAGTCTTCCAAAACTTTCATTCTTCCTTCCTTTCGTTTCTCTTCTTCCTTGCTAGTTATTCCTTGTCTTATGATGAAACTAATTTTTTGATCTGATGTCTCCAAAATGATTTTGAGGTCAGCCTTATATATAGTCTTATTAAGGTGGTTGAACAACCCTTCCAATAGGGTGACTTATCACTTTGAGAGCTGAATTTATCTCCTTGAGGCCGACTTATTAGTAGAAAGTTTGACTAGGCATTGGAAGTTCTTTGACTCAAATAATATTTTCCTTACAATATGTAACATTCCCAAAAGTTTCTTCCATACAGGACGATGGCTTAATTGACTTGTAGACTAAATTACAAGCCCTAGAAGCACCCAATGGGTGCTTGAACTAAAAATAAATTTCACTTGAGCATGAAATCCATGCCTCAAGAATGACAATAATACTTTTATTTTTTCTCTTTACAAAAAATACATCAAATCATGATTACATCTGTAATTATGAATATTGAACCTAGTTACATAATTTAACACTCCCTCTTAATTAGGGAGGTATTCATAATCCATACAGGGTACTTGGACATTGTCAAATTGAATAATTCTCAAAATAAGTGTTGGATTGGTAAGCCATATGATAAGCCACTTTCTTAACTTATGCCAAATAATCTCATCATACCAACCAACATTGTCACATAACAAGGCCTTGACTAATATTTCTATCTCTCCACAAGATCAAAGCATAATGCTGGTGAGACCAATGACTCATAGACACCATCATCATTGCCTCTCAAGGCACATACCGCATCTAGGTGTTCACAGGGTATGTCCTTCTAGGAAAGTTCCTATCTCGTAATAGAACATCCTTAAGGAATTTCCTATTCGACTACTCTTTCCTATTAGATGACCTACCACATCCTTAAAGAGTATCGAAATTAGTCTCAGATGTTTACCCAATCCTCCATTCTTTCTTCTCAACACGAATACAAGAATTTTGTGTCTATCTCTCCCTCTCAACTAGGGAATATATACTTACTCCTATAAATGAATATACCCAAGCTCCCTCTTATCCATGGAATTGACCAAGATTCCTCTTAATTAGGTACTTTTTACCAACAACATCTATCAGCTCTTTGGTGGAGATCTTGGTAATATTAGCTATCTGTAGGGCTCCTCCTTTTGATGTCATTAAATACATCTTCTTCATTATGGAGCCTTCATATTTCATAGGGAATCATTCATCCATCACTTTCCTTCAATGAACCATGGGATTGAAACAATAGTAATTTCATCCTTATTTTCATCAGAAAGTGATCTTCCAGTCCACATTTGACTTCTCTTTACATAAATACCTTTTCCAAGTCATGTTTCTCTTAGTATCTTCCATCCAATAACATGAGTACTAGTCTTAGGTGACATATACAACTCTCTTATGGTAGCCCTATTTCAACCCGACAAGATGTTGTTCAAAAATAAAAAATGAACATTAAATAAAAGTTACCTTTTATGATGGCCTTTCATCATGACATCGACTTGCTAGCAACATCAACATCCTACACATTTATAAACACATCTCTAAGACTCTAAATGTGAAGGGGTCTTCTTCCTTTACATACTTTATCAAGGCATTTATATATTATATATTGATATGTTTTAACCAATTCTTCTAGTCATCAAATGTTTATCACTTATATTGTGTGACAATGGTTGGATGTTTCATGAGCTCTCCCTTTCTTTCTTCACATATTTCTCCCCAGTAAATTTGATATATATTTCATTCATATTTTCAACCACCTCATATTACATATCAGGACACATTATGTTGAATTCATATTATCATTATGTGAAATAGTTCAAGGTATGTTCCTTCATGCATCTTTCTAAAGGAAGAGATCTTTATTATTCGATCATGCTCATGAGATATAGCATTCAACCATGCTATTGCAACTATATGATGACATGAATTAAATACATACATACCTCTTTTCTCCTTTTTCTCATCTAGACTTCCTTCGAAAACTTCGTTTTCTTGCTTGAAATTAATTCAATCATGTTTCACTCCTATGTCATCATACCATTATCCTTCTAAAAAAAGGATCCCACACATGGTAGAATGATCAACGAGACACTTGCTTCTTCCAGGTAGAGGTGAACCTTATAATGAAGATTCTAACAGACGATTTTGATTATCCTCATCCTGCAAATGCTACTTTCTAATGATGATGATGTATGATGATTTCTTTCTATGCTATATTAATTTATTCCAACTATACATTACTACTTGGGTATGAGCTACTATCATCATGAATACTATAACCATGTAGAATTTTACTTCAACTATCATTTCAAGCTTCTATAATAATGTTATGAGTGTTTTATTTGCTTCAATCGTCTTCTTATAATATGATGCCATATTCTACTAAGGTTCATCCTATCATACTTACCATGATTCTCATATTTACAACCATGGTAGAAGTATTTTCACCTCCTAATTCTCCTTACTATGTACCCAAGAGACATTAATAGTGAAGATCTATCCCTTCCTTCTTGGATTTCTTCTCATCAGGTTTTTCCATTTCTTCAGTGATATGGGCTTCATTCCTTTATGTTTATTTTCTTATTTTCCTTCTTGATTTTAGTAAAACCTCTCTTGAAATTCCCATATTCCTGACATCCATAGCATTGGATCATTGATATATTGATCTTATTCTTTTTTTGAAGACCAAAATTTCCAAATTTTCCTTTTCTTCTAGCCATGGAAGAAAATTCTTGAACTTGCTCATTTGACCCCACATCACTTTTTCCCTTCAACCTTGTTTCCTCAATCTTACATAATGACCAAAGTTCACTTAATGGGGTGGCTTCATTCTTTCTGTAGATGCTTGATTCAAAATTTTCCCATTCCTTCGGTAGTGCATTGAGCACAATTGTGGTCATTTATTTATCGAACATTATTTCCACCAAATCTTGCAATTGGTCTTGTATTTGTGACAAAATCATAAGATATGAGGCTATACAAACTTCGTATAGAGCTTACGAAGAATTATTCTACGAACTTATCATAGATTTATTTTGAATTCTCCAATTTTTCTACATAAGGGATAATAGAATCCTTGATTGATTCTATAAGGATTCTTTGAACCCTTATTTACCCTTTCATATATTTTTCTAGAGCTTGAGCTTCTTCCTTTGGTGGTTTAGTGATTGAACCCTTAACATGTGTGATGAATTCACTTTCTATGAGGATCAAATCTGTCCTCATCTTCCATGCAAGAAAGTTTGATGACCCAACTAATTTGTTGCTCTCCTTGCAAAATGAAGTCATTTTGATAGATTTAGACATAGATATAAATATACTTACTTTTTAAGTGAAGATGCTCCTTTGATGGAAATATCTTCAACTTCATTCTTTTCTTGATTTTAATGATGATAGCTTCCTTGAAGATGACACTACTTCTTCTAGAGATGTCATTCTTAAACTATGCTTAAGATGTGATATTTTCTTCAAAGAGAGGGATATAACCTTGATTATTTTTTTGAGATTCAACAAGATGATGAGCTTAGTGAAAATTAAGCACCTTCACTAAGTGGGGCCCGCAGGCTATTTTTAGGTGTACGTCTATTTTTAGACATGGTGAGCATATTCTATAAGTTGCAGGATGCAATTTTTAGATGGTTGATCAAGTTGGAAAAAAATATGAGATTCTATTTTTAGAAGATTAGGCGAAGTCTATTTATAGATCGTCAATCTAAAAATAGATGCATGTCGATTATTATTGGCCCTTAATAATAATCCGACAATAAATATCAACTTATTCTCTTGGAGCACTTTATTTCAGTGAACAGATTTGGCAAATCAGTGGGCTAAAGGAATTACACAATTCCCAGGGTGGTTGGTGACTCATGCATGGAGGAATCAGTTAGAACTGAAGTGGCAAAGTTGTCACAGAGTTGGAAGAGTAGTTATGGGAGTTTTTATTCAGTTTAACTCAATTAAGTGAGTTAAACTCAGTTGTGCTAGTTGTATCTAGTTATAACTGAGATACACTAGTGAGAGTTTAGTGAATTAATTATTTAATTAATTCACAACTAGAGACTCACTTGCAACTGAACAAATACAACAGTTAACTACTTGCATGTTAGTTCCAGTGGAGACCCAGTGGAGAGATAGGTGAAAGGGTGAGATGGACTATCTGTTGTGACTATAATGATGAATTCAATGCATCTGACACACATTAGAGATGCCAATGAGGATTGCGCAGTCAAGGCAAGGCCAATTCGAATTCATTCAAAGTTTTTCTTCAGCAAGGATTGCGTAGTGGAGGCAGGCTGTCAGGAGGCAAGAAATTGGTGCCTAGATATGCAAATTTATGCATGACAGTGTGTAATGATTGTTGATTGTACTGAGAGCTTGATGTACTAAGCTTTGTATGAGATTATTACATGATCCATTGATATACATAATATATTATAGTTGGGGTTTTTAGCTTTAAGCTTTCACATTAAACAACTGTGTTTATGTACGATTGATTTTCTTCATATGTGTTTGCAATTGGCGATTTAATTTACACAAAGAATTAAGTGGAAAGATTATGTATTTAACATAAGATTAATTTTTTAGATCAGGAGAATCTTGTAATACTATCAGTATTAATAAATTTCTACTTGGTATCAGAGCAGTGTTAATCATTAGAGGTTGCAATAGTGAAGCAGTGATGAGTTTTGTGCCGGTGGACAATTTGAATTTGCTGCAGAAATTTCTTGGTGCGACAATTGAGTATTCATTGAAATGGATTGCAATGGGTTGTGGTTGGAGTATGCCCTTGAGGGTAGCTCGAACTACATAGCCTGGAAGGATAGGATAGAGGCGGTGCTTGAAGATAATGGACTAAAGGAGTTCATCGATAGCGATGTTCCTAAGCCTACTTTTAGCGATGCTGCATTACTTGACGCATGGCAAAAGAAGGTAGCGAAGACAAGAAGAATTTTGTTGGAAGGCGTGAAAGACCATATTGTGTCAAGCCTTCACAGGAAATCCACTCCATTTGCAATGTGGAAGGTTTTTGACAGATCTTTTCCAAAGCAGCAGCGACCATAGGAAGTTGGCATTGAAAGATAAGCTCAGAAAAATCAAAATGGATAAGGGCGACAGTATTCCAAAATATCTCACAAAGTTTTTCCAATGTAGGGATGAGCTAGGGAGTGTGGGAATTACAGTTGCAGATGATGACTTGGTGATCTTGGATCTCCTCAGGCTTCAGAATAGTTGGCACAACTATGAAGACTCTATTAATGGATAGGAGAAACTGTCAGATTGGGAGCGACTTTGGTCGGATCTTGTGCAGGAGGAGATAAGGCATAATACCAGGGATGGCTCTTCATCGAAGAATGATGATGAAGAAAATTGCGCTTTGGTTGCCAAAGCAAGGAAAGGGAAGGAGAAGAAATCCCATCCAAAATATGAGGCTAAAGGTAAGAAGTTGGATTTGTCCAAAGTGAAGTGTTTTCACTGTCACGAACATGGGTATCTCGCCACTAACTGCCCATAGAAAAAGAAGAACAAGAAGGCTGCTAAAGCTGCAGCAGGTGAGACCTTAGCCTCGCAATTTGAACTTGATTTCTCTTTGATCGCATGCTTGGTTTCAAGCGCAATGGGATTGGTGTGGTATCTTGATAGTGGTGCCTCCTTCCATATGAAGAAAGACAAGGACTTGTTTAGTGACTTGGAGGAGAAGGATCTCCAAATGCATATAGAGATGGGCGACGATGGTAGATATAGTGTGACCGACATTGGAACCATTACCCTTGAGAGGGAGTCAGGTAAACCATTTCTGTTGAAATATGTTATGCATGTTCCAGTTCTGAAGAAGAACTTGGTCTCGGTCGCTATTTTGGAGGACAGAGGTTATGACGTTGTTTTCAGCGAGGGAAAATCTTTCCTGCGACATAAAACAACGGGTCAAACCAAGAGGATAGGGATTTGAGTTAAGAATCTATACAAGTTGGAGGTATATGGCTTCACTGCAATGATGGGCAAAGCAGAAGAAGTGGTGAGCCAGGATGAGGGCGAATTATGGCACAGAAGATTGGGCCAGCTTCATCATGGTGCCTTGAATATTTTGTAGCAGATTTCTACTGGAATTCCCGAGGGTACTCTTGCGCAGTCAGATCAGTGCAAGGGATGTACTATGGGTAGTTTTGTGAAGACCACATTTCATGAGAAGGAGAATCATGCTTCGGTGATCCTGGAAAGAATTCACATAGACGTGTGTGGACCTTTCTCAGTTGCTTCAACA
The DNA here is from genome assembly GCA_034641835.2 of Pinus albicaulis. NCBI lineage: Eukaryota > Viridiplantae > Streptophyta > Pinopsida > Pinales > Pinaceae > Pinus > Pinus albicaulis. Next base: position 102,006,185 of record CM076574.1, on the reverse strand, counting down.
ACAAAACACAAGTATTATGTTATATTTTTTGATGACTATTCTGGTAGATGCTAGATCTTCTTCATGCAGAAGAAGAGAAAAAAAATTTCAAAGTTCTGTGAGTTTAAAGCATTGGTGGAGAAGGATTCGGGGAAGTAAGTGAAGGCTCTATGGAGCGATAATGGTGGTGAATATATCTCAAATGAATTCAAAGACATCTATAGCAAAGAATTAATTCAACGAGAACTCATAGCGCCTCATAACCCACAACATAATATGGTCGTGGAGAGGAAGAACAGAACGATCGTGGGTGTTGCACGAGCTATGCTGCATGACTAGTGCCTACCGATGCACTTGTAGGCAGAAGCATGCAACACTGCGGTTTATGTGAAAAACCGTTGTCCTCATAGAGTACTTGGAATGAGTAAATCTGAAGAAGCTTTTACTGGTAAGAAGCCTGATATTTCTCATCTGAAGATTTTTGGCTCATCTGTTTACATTTATGTGACAAAGGACGCCAGGAAGAAGCTGGAGCCGATTGCAGAAGTTGGGATATTTATGGGGTACACAGAAATACCTCATAATTATCATGTGTATTTTCCAAACAATCAGATGACTATGGTACGACAAGATATAAAATTCAATGAGGTGAAAGCCAGGAAGTTGTCGCTTGAGAGGGAGCTACACTTGCATGCAGAGGAGGAAATTCTTGTTCCCAAAGATGAGCCTCAAGATGTGGATCAGCCACAGGAGGAGGATTATGGAGTGGAGGAGTCCACTCACGCATAGCCAAACATCAGAACATGCAGAAAGCGTACTACAGAAGCTGAGAGACCGAAGCTTGATGTAGCAGAGAATGTAGGAGTCCCTACATCACAGCGCAGATAGAGACAGTCACCTGACTGATTTATTGGATACATGGCTCTTATGAGCAAGTGTATCATGACAGAGCCATATTCTTTTGAAGAAGCAGCACAGGAGCCCACATGGCTAGATGCCATGGTGGAGGAGTATGACTCCATTGTCAGACACAATGCTTGGGGGATTGTTCCAAGGACGGTTGGTAAATCATTGGTAGGTTCAAGATGGATCTAGAAGGTAAAGCAAGCTGCTAATGGGAGCGTTGAGAAGTATAAGGCAAGATTTGTTTCCCGAGGCTTCTCACAGATTGAGGGGATTGATTATGAACAAACCTTTTCACTTGTCACATGGTATTCTTCCATAAGGACCATCCTTGCTCTCTCAGTGCATATGGGTTGGCACATTCATCAAATGGATGTGAATACTACATTCCTTAATGGGATAATTGAGGAAGAAGTGTACATTGAGCAACATGAAGGCTTTTAGATCTTCAGTAGTGAGTCGCATGTGTGCAGACTCAAAAGAGCATTGTATGGGCTGAGGCAAGCACCCCGTTCTTGGTACACACGAATCGACAACTATTTCACTGGATTTGGCTTCACCAAGAGTGAGGTAGATGAAAACCTATACCAAATTGTGGTGGAAGGTAAGCTTTTAATAATTGTTCTTTATGTTGATGATTTAATACTAACGGGTGATGAGCAGTTGATACACTCATGCAAGGAAAATCTTGCAAAGGAGTTTGAGATGAAGGATTTGGGCCTCCTTCATTATTTCCTTGGATTGGAAATATGGCAGAGAGAAGGTGAAATGTTTGTGTCTCAAGGCAAGTATGCTTAGGAGATACTTGGTAAGTTTCACATGGAGGACTGCAAGCCCATGGATACTCCTCTTCCAGGAAATTGGAGGAAAGAGGATTATACATTGGAAGAGGTAGTGGATGCCACTGTTTATCTACAGTTGGTGGGTTCACTCATGTATTTAGTTAATACAAGACCAGACATATGCTATGCAGTGAAACAACTTAGTCAAGCGATGGTTAAGCCTACCAAGCTCTTTTGGAAGGCATCCAAGCATCTCCTGAGGTATATTAGGGGCACATCTAAGTATGGATTATGGTACAGACAGACAGATGAGGTGAATTTGCATGGCTTCACGGATACATATTGGGCAGGCAGCTCAACGGATAGAAAGAGCACATCAGGAGGGGTTTTCAGTATCGGATCTATGACATTTTCTTGGTACAGCAGGATATAAAGATCAGTGGCACTCAGTTCAACGGAAGCAGAATACATGACAACAAGTCAAGATGCATGTGAGGCTATCTGGATGAGGAAGATCTTGGTTGGTTTGTTTGGTTCTCATTTAGATCCTATAGTGATACATTGTGACAATCAGAGTTGCATTAAACTCTCAATTAATCCTGTGTTTCATGATAGATCTAAACATATATATATCCAGTATAATCATATTAGAGATTGTGTGTAGTGGAAGATCATGTTGCTTCAGTACATTCCTATGGAATATCACGATGCAGATATTCCGACGAAGGTGCTCAGCAGGATAAAATTCGAATACATAGAGGCAGGATCGGGGTGAAGGATAATCCCTATCTTGTTGAGAGGGAGTGTTGAGATTCAACAAGATGATAAGCTTAGTAAAAATTAAGCACCGTCACTAAGTGGGGCCTACAGGCTATTTTTAGGTGTATGTCTATTTTTAGACATGGTGAGCATATTCTATAAGTTGCAGGATGCTATTTGTAGATGGTTGATCAAGTTGGAAAAATAGATGAGATTCTATTTTTAGAAGATTGGGCGAAGTCTATTTATAGATCGTCAATCTAAAAATAGATGCATGTCGATTATTATTGGCCCTTAACAATAATCTGATAATAAATATCAACTTATTCTCTTGGAGCACTTTATTTCAGTGAAAATATTTGGCAAATCAGTGGGCTGAAGGAATTACGCAATTCCTAGGGTGGTTGATGACTCATGCATGGAGGACTCAGTTAGAACTGAAGTGCAAAGTTGTGACAGAGATGTAAGAATAGTTATGGGAGTTGTTATTCAGTTTAACTCAGTTAAGTGAGTTAAACTCAGTTGTGCTAGTTGTATCTAGTTCTAACTGAAGATACACTAGTGAGAGTTTAGTGAATTGAGTATTTAATTAATTCATAACTAGAGACTCACTTGCAATTGAAAAAATACAACAGTTAACTACTTGCATGTCAGTTCCAGTGGAGACCTAGTGGAGAGATAGGTGAAAGGGTGAGATGGACGATCTGTTGTGACTATAGTGATGCATTCAATGCATCTAACACACATTGGATATGCTAATTAGGATTGCGCAGTCAAGGCAAGGCGAATTCGAATTCATTCAGAGGTCTTCTTCAGCAGGGATTGCGCAGTGGAGGTAGGCTGCCAGGAGGCAAGAAATTGGTGCATAGATATGAAAATTTCTGCATGACAGTGTGTAATGATTTTTTATTGTACTGAGAGCTTGATGTACTAAGCTTTATATGAGATTATTACATGATCCATTGATATACATAATATATGATAGTTGGGGTTTTTAGCTTTAAGCTTTCCCGTTAAAAAACTGTGTTTATGTGCGATTGATTTGCTTCATATGTGTTTGCAATTGGCGATTTGATTTCCGCAAAGAATTAAGTGGAGGGATTCTGTATTTAACATAAGATTAATTTGTTAGATCAGGAGAATCTAGTAATACTATCAATATTAATAAATTTATACATATTTTTATGATGACGGAAATGCTTCTTCCTTCTTCCCTTTGATGTAGATGCTTCAAGATGATTTAGTGTGTATGATTTCTTTCTTTAAGTGGATGTAGGGTCCTTGAGGTATTCTTATCCTTGTGATGATGATTGTAAAATATGAGCTTCAAGAACGCTTCAAGTGTGGAACCCTTCCTTGGATGAGCTATGGTTTTGAGGTCTTCTTTGATATTCCTTCCTTCAATATGATGAGCGGGTTAGTCCTTTGATGATTGATTATCTTGATGTTTCCTAGATGATCTTCTTATGCTTCGAACCTTAAGTATCCTTATTTAAGCTATATTTCCTTGATGTAGTCACCTTAGCTTTGATACCATGTTGAGAAATCTAGGGCACCTAGATTAAGTGATTTATCTTACTTTGGTAACTACTTGTGATGTATTTTAAACTAAACTTGATTATCTTCTTCTTTCAATTATTATTATTATTATTATTATTTTCTTATCATCAAACAACCATGAAACCATAAATAACAATGAGACAATAGGACATAAGATATAGGCTATAATCCAGGGAAAAAAACTCTCCTCTTGAGAGGAAAACCCACAAGAACTCTTCTCTTCTTATAGAACTTCAATTGACGAATTCCAAGACCTATTACCCTTGACCAAGACTCCTCCAAGACCAAATCAAACTTTTTTGAAAAAGTGTAACTAGGTTCAGTCTTCATGATGACTTGTAATTATGATTTTATGTAAACAAAGAATACAAATAATAATAAATGTAATATGTTACTTGCTTCATGGGTTTCATCAGCAAGGAGTTTTATTATAGGTCAAAAGCTTCTTCTTGATGTGTTTTAGGAGTTGTCATCTAGTCATAAATATAATTAAGAGATTCATATATATGAAGTTATATTACACTTGTAAAGGATTCACTCTAAGATGCTTGTCACTATACCCCTTCAAGTCGGCTCAAAGTAATTGAAGAATTATCCCTTGAAGACGTTAGCCGACATACACATGATCACATCAGCCTAAAGCAAAGAGATGTTCTATATATATATATATATATATATATATGTCAGCCTCATTTGACACAATCCAATTCGGTCATCTTTGCAATAACATAGTGCGAATTTTAGTGCAGATCTCAGTGCATATTTTAGTGCAAAAGTAAATGGTTATATAAAAAAGAATGAGGTCATAGTTTTCGGATGTATTATCTCTACATTTTTTGTGTAGACCAAAGTAAACTTCTTTATTACCACAGCTCAATTAAGGGCGCAATCTAGTGCAAATCAGTGTTGGAAGATAGCCGAGGTTAGGAGATAGTTGAATATCGAAAGAGAAGCCTAAATGACTGTGTCAAGAAGTGAAGGACTAAGAGACCAAGAATCTCTTAGTGACAGTGGTGAACAATGCAAGAAATAAGGACAACAGATGAAGGGATAGTGACAAGTATCTTGAGTAATTTTGTATTAACGTCTTTTGTCAAGGGTCTTGGTATTCTCGATTGAAGCATATATAAGAAGAGATTTGTGGGTTTTCCCCTCAAGATGAGGGGTTTTGGCCCTGGCTTGTAGCCTACGTATTGTGTCACTGTTATTATTGTGTTGGTAATTTTTTTATGTATTTCTTATCGTCACAACAATAATCAAAGAGAAAGAAACTAATGTATAACACAAGCAGTTATCTAGTTAGAGAATTGACTTAAACACTACCCTCTTGAATTCTAAACATGGTATCAAAGCTAAGGACATTCAAGGGAATCATGAAGGTCAGCAAGAAGATTTCAAGCCATCTCAAGAAAGGCTTTAAGAATTTCTGGAATCTTTTATTATCTTCCAAGGAAGTATCAATCATAAAAGATGAAGGTCTTTTTTCAGCCCTTTCCGGTACATTTCAAGAAGAAGACATTTGGGTAATTGAAAGTCGTGCTATTAGGTCCTTATATTACTAGTATAGTCCCTTATTGTTGTTAGTGTAACCCCCTTATTGTTATTTTTGTACCCCTGTAACCCCCATATTTTTATTATTGTGCCTTTACATTATTATTGTTAGGTCAGCTAGGATTACATTGTGGTGCCACTAGGATTACATTGCGGCCCCATGTAATCCTATATATAGAGAGGAGGTTTTGTCATTTGTATCATCCAAGAATTGTTCATTTATGTAATGTATTGTAGGTTTCCCCCTTGAAGTGGCTATTTATAAGGCGTTGATCTCTTTTTTCTTCTATTTTGGATCTGGTTTCACAACGTTTGGTATCAGATCTTTGGATTCTAGGGTTTCGCTGCTTGAAATAGGTCATCGTGGAATTTTCTCTATAACATTTTTTCTACGAAGGTTCAGAAGTTAAAATTTTTAAAGGGTGAAGAAGATATCCTAAGGAACATCATCGCAAAATTTTAGATCTTGGTTCACAACATTTTCAGAGATATAATCTGTGCAATATAGGTATTTTTGCAGGCTCCTGAATTTAACCTAAACAGATCATCGTGGAATTTTCGCTATAAATTTTTTTCTATGAGGGTTCAGAAGCTGAAATTTTCATAGAGTGAAGCTGCAATCTTGAGGAACACCGTGGAAAAATTTGAGAGCTAGATTCGCAACATTTTCAGAGATATGGTCTGGGGAATTTAGGGATGTTTCAGGCTCCCAAATTTAATATCAAAGAGGTGACCGTGGGAAAATCGTCATAACGCTCTCTCTGAGCATTGGATTGGAAGTATGTAAAAATTGGCCACAAGTACACAGACTTCAGTTTCCTCTATATCAATTTCAGAGCCGAAAGACGAAACAGTGACACGGGGCAAGTCGTACAGGTTCGATCTACTGAACCAATCCATAATTAGGTCATCGTAGGAGATTGGGCATAACTTTGTCTTCCAAAATCAAAATCAGGTCAGAACTATGGAATTTGAAAGAAGATTTAGAGGGCTACTTCATGGCCGAATTTCAGATATTGAAGATCCGAAATCATAGAGATAATTCAGTTTCAATATTGAACTTCTCGAAATCAAGAAAAAAGTGTGTATTTTTTTCAAATTGAATAAGTCTTGTTTGAAAAATGTGTTTTAAGTGATTCCAAAGGTCTATTGAGCATAGATATCAGTAGTGGATTCTAAAATGCCTCCTAAAAGGAATTCAACACCCATTAATCCCTCAGAGTACTCTACTATGACTCATGAAGATGAAGAATTGCAACATGATCTTTCAAAATTACAAGAGCAAGTGCACCAAAATTCGCTCTCGTAAACAGCAACAAAAAATGAAATGGATATTTTGAAGAAAAGTGTGGAAGCTAAGATGGATGGTTTGAAGAAAGGCATGGAAGCTACGATGGATGGTTTGAAGAATGGCATGGAAGAAAAAATGGATGGCATGGACAAAAAAATGAAAGGTTTGAAGGAAGAAATGGAAGGTTTGAAGGAAGGTTTGTCAAATTTGATACAAGAAATGATTCCTAATGGCGAAAAGATAGTAGAGGAAACTCATGATGAGAACAAAATAAATGTTAATCGTGATTTCATAAACTCTAATGTTGGATTAAAGAACCACCATATTCCAAAGATGGATATGAGGAAGTTTGATGGCAAGGACCCCGTAACATGGATACTACAGATGGAGCAATATTTTGATCTCAATAATGTGCAAAACACACAAAAGGTATGCATTGCAACTTTACATTTAGAACAAAATACATTTGTATGGTATCGATGGCTTTGCTCCCGTAAAAAAATTGTCACTTGGTCAATTTTTACGGAGGAAATGATAGCACATTATGAGGATACAAAGAGCAACACCTTCTTTAGCCAATTGATAAATCTCAAACAAAAGGGTTCAGTGCCGGAGCACATTGAGGACTTCCAAAAATTGAATATAAGGGTAACTGATATTCCAGAGGAACACAAGATTGATGTCTTCATAGGGACTTTAAAGGATAACATCCAACATGAAGTTCACGTTTGGGAACCTGATTCATTGGAGAAGGCATTCAGGTTGGCAAGAAAAATTGAATGTAAAATTATGGCGACAAGGAAGCCTACCACTCACTTCTATAAAGAGGGAAGTGTTGCTACTCCTAGATTTCCACAACCTACAAGGTTGACACTACAACAATTGGAAGAAAAAAGAGCAAAAGGGCTTTGCTACAGTTGTGATAGAAAATACACTAAAGGTCATAAGTGTGCTGAGAAGAAATTATTTTACATAGATTGTGAAGAGGAAGAAGAAAATGAACAAGAAGAGGATATACACCAGGAACTAGCCCTAGAAGAGGAAGAAATGAATCCGACCATATCGTGTAATGCATTGGCATGAATTACCACTCCTCAAACTCTCAAGATAGAAGGACATATCAAGAAGAAAAAAGTAATAGTGTTGATTGATTCAGGTAGCACCCATAATTTTATTCATTGTAAGGTAGCCAAGGAATTAAATTGTTTCCTATACCCAGCACCAGAATGTCAAGTGATGGTTGCAAATGGAGGAACTATAAATTTCTCTAGGAAATGCCATAATATCAAGCTAACCATGGGGGAATATGTATTGACTATTCCAATGCTTTCCATTCCTATGGGAGGTGCTGATGTTGTACTAGGAGTACAATGGTTACAATCTTTGGGGACGGTAGCTTTTAATTTTCAAGAACTTTTCTTGAATTTTTTTCAGAAGGAAAGGAAGTCAAATTACGAGGTATTGCAGGGAAGCCGTGAAAGATAATAAGCTCTAATGTCATGAAAAAGCTTCTAAATAAAGAACAACGAGGTGTAATTTCACAATTATGCTCACTAGAAGTTCCAACATCAAAATCATCTATTTCTGCAGATCTCCAACAAGTCTTGGACAATCATTCCAAGGTGTTTGAAACTCCCAAAGGACTCCCACCTATTCGTGATCATGATCATGCTATTCATTTGATTACAGGAAGTGTTCCTCCAAACATCAGGCCTTATAGATATCCTTACTTCCAAAAGAGCGAAATTGAACGTATGATTGCAGAAATGTTAGAGGCGGGTATAATTCAACCTAGTCAAAGTTCTTTTTCTGCTCCTGTAGTATTGGTACACAAGAAGGATGGATCATGGTGAATGTGTCCGGATTATAGGGAGCTCAATAAGCTCACCATTAAAGACAAATTTCCCATTCCTGTGATTGATGAATTATTGGATGAATTACATGGAGCAATTTATTTTTACCAAGTTGGATCTTCATTCAGGATATCATCAAATTAGAATGAAGACTGAAGATATTCCAAAAACAACATTTTGAACTCATGAGGGTCATTATGAATTTTTGGTCATGCCTTTTGGCCTTACCAATGCACCTTCTACATTTCAAGGGTTGATGAATTCCATTTTCAAACCCTTCCCTAGAAAATTTGTGCTAGTATTTTTTGATGATATACTAATCTACAGCAGGTCTTGGAAGGATCATGTTGAACATGTTGATAGGGTGCTCAAACTATTGCAGGAGAAACAATTATATGCAAAAAAATCCAAATGTTTCTTTGGAGTACAAGAAGTGGAATATTTGGGTCATATTGTATCTCACGAGGGTGTTAAGGTAGACCCTAACAAAATTAAAGCCATTAAGGAATGGAAAGTCCCCACAACCATAAAGCAGTTGCGCAGATTTCTCGGGTTAACAGGGTATTATCACAAGTTTGTTAAGAATTCTGGGAGAATAGCAGCACCTATAACAACATTGTTGAAGAAAGATTCATTTTCATGAACTCCTGAAGCAACTAAGACCTTTGAACATCTTAAAGAGGCAATGTGCCTAGCACTAGTCTTAGCTATGACAGAATTCACAAAAACCTTTATTGTAGAATGTGATGCCTCGGAAAATGGAATTGGTGCTATTTTAATGCAAGAAGAAATACCCATTGCTTTTGGAAGTCATTCAATCAAAGGAAAGTATTTACAAAAGACTATTTATGAGAAGGAAATGTTGGAAATACTGCATGCACTAAATAAATGGAGACCTTACCTAATGGGAAGACACTTCAAGGTAAAAAATAATCATCATAGTCTTAAACATTTTTTGGAACAAATATTATCTTCAGAAGAGCAGCAAAAATGGGTCACAAAGATGTTGGGTTATGACTTTGAAATCATATACAAAAAAGGGAAGCTAAATGTTGTAGCAGATGCACTCTCAAGAAAGGATGAAGAGGTGGAAGCATTTCTTTGTGCCATTTCTATTATCCAACCAGATTGGATAACCGAAGCAAGGGATGAATGGAAGAAGGATGAAGAAGTGTGGACACTCATTCAAAAGTTGCAATAATATCCTAGTACATATGATACATTTAGTTGGAAAAATAACTCCTTATGGTACAAATATCGCTTATATATTTGCAAGAATTCCCAACTAAAACAAAACATTCTTTTGGACTTGCACACTTCTCCTTTAGGAGGACACTCGGGATTTTTAAAAACTTACCCCAGGGTGAAGAAAGATTTTTTTTGGGATGGACTTAAATCTGATATTCAAAATTTTGTGGTGGAATGTTTAGTTTTCCAGAAAAATAAAGTTGAGATAATTAAGACCCTGGGTATTCTAAAACCTTTATCCATTCCAAGTCAACGTTGGGAGGAGATTTCAATGGATTTTATCACAGGTTTACCTAAGTCTGAAGGAAGGAGTGTCATCATGGTGGTAGTTGATAGACTTACCAAGTATTCACACTTTTGTGCATTATCTCATCCATTTAAATCAAGTACAGTTGCTACTGCATTTATGGAAACAATTCAAAAGCTACATGGAAACCCAAAGATTATTGTAAGTGACAGAGATCCCATTTTTACAGGAAATTTTTGGACGGAATTATTTTCTTGTTTGGGTACTCAAGTAGCTCATGGCTCATCTTATCATCCTCAATCCGATGGTCAAACAGAGATAGTGAATAAATGTTTGGAAGGATATCTTTTTTGTTTTGTATCTGATAAGCAAGAAAAATGGGTCAAGTGGTTACCTCTCGCTGAATGGTGGTATAACACTTCCTTCCATACTGTAGCAAAAATGACCCCATTTATGGCACTTTATGGATATCATCCACCATCCATCACATCTTCTTTAAGGGAAAATTATAGGGTTCAAGCGGTGGAGGATCACATCGAGTATCAAAAAGAAGTTCTCCAACTCTTAAAGGATAACCTAAATTTGGCACAAAATCGAATGAAACAACAGGCAGATCAGCATCACAGTGAGAGAAGTTTTGATGTGGGAGATTGGGTATTTTTACGGCTACAACCATACAAACAAATGTCCCTTAAGCAAGCTAAGAAGGATAATAAATTATTTCCAAAGTACTATGGTCCTTACAAGGTGTTGCAAAAGATTTGGTACTATGGCATACAAATTGGAGCTTCCTGCTTCTTCGTGAGTGCATCTAGTTTTCCATGTTTCTTGCTTAAAAAAGGTTATAGGGGACAAAATTCCAGTTCAAACAATATTGCTAGAACTTGATGAGGAAGGAAAAACCATATTGGAAACTGAAGTAGTCACGGAAACAAGAACTCGACAGGTACGAAATCGATCAATTTTAGAGTATCTCATCAAATGGAAGAACTTATCCACTGAAGATTCTACATGGGAGGATGAGAATTTTATACAGAAGCACCCAAAGCTACTCAAGCGTTGAGGAAAACACTTTTTTGAAGGAGAGGAGCATGTTAGGTCCTTATATTACTAGTATAGTCCCTTATTGTTGTTAGTGTAACCCCCTTATTGTTATTGTTGCACCCTTGTAACCTCGATATTGTTATTATTGTGTCCTTACATTATTATTGTTAGGTCGGCTAGGATTACATTGTGGCCCCATGGAATCCTATATATAGAGAGGAGGTTTTTTCATTTGTATCATCCAAGAATTGTTCATTTATGTAATGTATTGGAGGTTTCCCCCTCGAAGTGGCTATTTCTAAGGCGTTGATCTCCTTTTTCTTCTATTTTGGATCTGGTTTCACAACAGGTGCTTCAAGGCACATGACTAGCCATTAAAAACAATTAAAGACTCTAGCAAAAGGAAAATCCACTTATTCTATTGAACTTGGAGACAACAATAGCTATCCCATAAAAGGCACTGGATCTACATCAATCAATCTTGAAAACGGAAGCAATATCCACCTAAACAATATTCAATCTTTTCTAGGTTTGCATAAAAAATTGTTCTCAATTTCAAGCTTAGAAGACAAGGGAGATATAGTATCTTTCATTGATGTAAATGTTGTTGTTTTGGGAAAATATTCAAATATAAAGTAAGCCAAAGTTATTGGCATTCGAGAAGGAAGGCTCTACAGATTGATCTCCCCTTTAGCTGAAGCCCTAGTTCACGTTGAAATCAGTCCTTCTGAACTATGGCATCAAAGGTTTGGTCATCTCCATTTCAAAATCCTTCCCTCTCTATGCTCCATTTTAGATGGAATCCCAAATATTAAGGAATACCATGAAGGATCCTGCAAAGGATGTGCATTAGGAAAGAATGTCAAATACCATTTGGAAGTAGTACTTTATGATCAAAATATATCTTGGATCTCATCCATTCTGATGTGTGTGGACCAATGACTCCAAAATCTCTTGATGGTCATTTATAATATGTCACCTTTATAGATTATCATTCAAGGAAGACTTGGGTTTATCTGTTAAAAGAAAAGGATGAAGTTTTCACAAATTTTCAAGAATTCAAGAGTGAAGTTGAAATCTTATTGAAAGAAAGATAAAAAATCCTCAAATACGTTAATGGAGGAGAATATACATCCAAGGAGATCATAAAATTCTGTAAGGAGTCAAGGATTAAGAGGGAGATGATAGTTCCATACTATCCCGAACAAAATGGTGTTGCAGAAAGAAAAAATAGATCCATTGAAGAAAGTGTAAAAGAAATGATGCATGCTCATGATCTGCCAAAGTTTCTATGGGGAGAAGAAACTAAAACTGCATTCTATATTCAAAATGGATGTCCTCATAGATATCTGGACAATAAAACTACATAAGAAGTATTCATGGGAAATAATCCATTTGTAGATCATCTCTAAATATTTGGGTGTCCTGTATATATCCATATACCAAAAGGACAAAAGAAAGAAGTTGGATCCTTTAGGGATGGAAGGAATATTTGTTGGATATAGAAAATCATCAAAAGAATATAGAATATACATAAAAGATGGCTATCACATAGAAGTTAGCCATGATGTCATTTTTATGAAAGCATAACATTCAAGAAATCAAACTATATTTCCACAGACTCTGATGATGAATATCTTCCAATATTTGAGGAAGAAGTGAACTGAGGAACTGAGGAATCTCACCATGAAGAAGAAGGTCCCAGTGAACCCATTCAACTAGTCATCATACCTGAAACAATAAAAATACCCAATTGGTTGAATTCCACACTACTTGATGCAGAAGGTCATGGAGCAGCGAAGGGGACATTTAGAGAAAGTAAGAAACTCAATAAATGTTAGAAAATTATATATTACAGAGAAATGGTACGCATGAAATATGCGGAAACACAAGCACATAAATAAAATATAAAACAAGAGAGACACATATATATATGGTTCGCCTAACTTGGGTTATGTCCACGAAAATAGCCAGTCCTTCCTTTATATTATCCAACAAAATGAAGAGACACAACCTACAACAGATCCACTGTAATATCCTCTACTTCCTCACACAGTCCCCCTTGCTATTTCTCACTCAGAGTATACACATAATACACAGCCGCAATACAATACCCTCATACAACATAGGGGGTTTCCTTCTAGGGCAAACAAGCCTAAATTAAACATAAATTCGACCATCATATCATCCGCCTAATGAAAAACCTAGATTTGTTGGCAATATGATGCAAAGTGTTGTCCTTGATGGCAACCCACTGAATAAAGATGAAGATATGAGATTGTTGACATGTGTTGTCCTTGATGGAAAACCACCTGATGAAGTTATTCTTGACCTGATGGACTTGGTAAACGATGTAAATCTGATATGAAATGATGTTTGCTAGCAATCTGATGCTGAGTGTTGTCCTTGAATGGCAACCCACTTGATGAAGATGATGGCAACTTACTTGATGAAGTTGTGCTTGATAGAATATGTCTTGATGAACTAATGTATCTACAGTGTGTACAGAAGGCAATGAAGAAAGGATCTCAGAATGTGCTCAAAGTATGATGAAAAGGGTATGTCTCAAGGCATACGCGGATCTGTCTAGGAAAAGTCGCGTATGCACGCGGGAAACAACGTGCCAAGTCGCGTATGGGCAAAAGCGCTCATAAAGTGCAAAACCAGGGGTAACCACCATGGTATTGACCCATTGTATTGGGTAATGATTCGTATAAATGACCCCGTCCAGGAATACCATCGGACGTAATGTGGTTTTGGCTCATGGTATTGATAAAGGGTAAATCTATATAAAGAGAAGAAATTCATTGTGCAAATCAAGAGTGTGGGTGCAAGATGTCTGAGCTTGAATGATTACTTCTCTCTGAAGTAGATCTGAATGGAAAGGGTTACAGTTGAATGATAGATCTGAATGTATGATGCACCGATGATGAAGAAGGGGATCTAGATCTGAAATGTACTTGTATTTGCTAGATCTGTTTATGGAATGATTAGATCTGTGATGAGGCGAACATCTGTCTGAGGTAAAGGGTAAAATTTGAAGTGATGTATCTGTTGTGAAGAATTGCAATGACATAAAAGTCTAAAGAACCATACGCTAGTTCGCCGAAGAGGAAGCGCGTATATACGCGGCTTCGCTGAAGAGAAAGCGCGTATGCACAATAAAATTAGCTCTGTAATATGTACAGAAGTATACGCTGGTTTATGTGAACGGAAGCGCGTATATACGCAACATCAGTGAAAGGAAAGCGCGTATGCAAACTAGGGTTTGCTGAAGTCTGTGTGTGAAAATTGATGAAACGTGGTCCATAGAGGTGCTGAGGGTTGTAGCCTTCAGTCAGGGGGTAGTAGCTCCCTTCCAGGAGAGGCTGGTAAACGAGATCAGGGGGTCGTAGCTCCCTTCCAGGAGAGGCTGGTAAACGAGTCAGGGGGTTGGAGCTCCCTTCCAGGAGAGGCTGGTAAACGAGCGCAGGTGGGTGCCTGCGTGCTGGTCAAGTCTGCGCCAGCACATATGCTGTAAGATGTTTTCTCTATAATAAAATATTGAAGGCTGAGCAACTGCAGCGGTGGTTTTCTCCCGACTTGGGTTTCCACCTAAAAATCCTGGTGTTCATGTGTGATGCTTGTGTGATGGTTTATTCTGTTGTTACTACACATGTTTACTATTTACTTAACATCAGATGAATGAATATTGCAAAGAACTAAGTTAATAAATATCTGCATATTTAGATCTCTGCTAATACGTGAGTTGTATGAAGGATATCCGCGTGTATACGTGAGTTTACTAAAGGAAAGTAGCGTATGGGTTTTAGAGAGTGAAAAAGTAAAATTTTTTGAATATGAAGTAAATACCGATTCACCCCCCCCCCCCTCTCAGTATTTTTCCCAACAATTGGTATCAAAGCAGGTTCTTCTGCAGAAGCTTGATCGCTTGAAGGAGATCCGTCGCAATGGGAAGTCAAGAAGGAGTAATGTCTATAAAGCCACCTCTATTCAATGGAAGCAATCTGATATTCTGGAAGGTACAAACAAAAGCATATCTGCAAAGTCTTGGTGCAGATGTATGGGCAATCGTGGAAGAAGGTTATCAATACCCGGCAAGTATTCCTACCGATGCAGCAGAAAGGAAGAAATATGAAACCAATGCCAAAGCAGTGAATGTCTTATTGGGAAGCATGTCTGAATCAGAATTTGCTAAAGTGATGCAGCTACATTCAGCAAAAGAAATATGGGACAAAATCATTCTAAGTTATGAAGGAGACACAAAGGTAAAAAGTGCAAAACTCCAAACTCTTAGAATTGAATATGAAAATTTTAAGATGCATAGTGATGAGAGTATTGCCCATTTCTTCTTACGTCTGGATGATATTGTCAATCGAATGAGAAATTTGGGTGAAACCATAACTGATACTACTTTGGTTGAAAAAGTCTTAAGATCCTTGACTTCAAAATTTAACTCTAAAGTTTCAGCTATTGAAGAAAGGCAAGATTTGCAAACTCTTACTATTGTTCAATTACATGGTATTCTGACTGCTTTTGAAATGAGACAAGGAGGTCCTTCTCAAATCAAAGAAGCTGCTTTTAAGGTATCTGCAAGAGGAAAAGAAAAGGAAGTTGTCAAAGAATCCAGCTATATATCCGATGAAGAAGAAGCGAATTTCGTGAGAAAATTCCAACTAGGTACTGGAAGATTCAAAGGTAAGCTTCCCTTCAAATGTTTTGAGTGTGGAAAAGTTGGTCACTATGCTGCTAAATGTCCTTATAGAGAAAAAAGTGGTAAAGGGAAACAATTTGAAAAGAGGAAGAGTTATTATGCAAATGAAGATGATGATGAAGTGTCTAGTGAAGATGAAGAAGATTATGACCATAATATTAAACTGCTCATGGCAAAAGAATCTAGAGAAGAAAAGGATACTTTTGTGGATGCTCTGGAAGACAATGATTTTCTCGAAGAAAACAATCAACTCAAAGTAAGCCTAGAAGAAAAGAACATAATCATAGAGACTCTTGAAAATCAACTTGAAGCAAAGGAAAAACGCATTGATGAATTGGAGTGTGAAGTAGTAAGTCTAAGGAAAGATAATGAGAAAGGGAAGACTCTCAATCTTAGATTTGCTAAAGGTTCAGAAACCTTAGATGAAATTATCAAGATACAACGGTCTCCTCTTATAAAAACAGGTCTTGGATATACTGGGGAATCTTCCCAGACTTCAGCACCAAATTATCTGAAAGCAGCCACAGCTGGTCTACTACATTCAGCCACTCAGCAAAGGAACAAAGGATCTTTACAAGTAAAACATGATCATCTCAATTCAAGGAACACTAACAGGGAGATCTTTCAAAAGGGCTACAACCAACAGGTAAATTCAAATAGAATATTTCATGATCGCAGAAATTTCTATTTCAATGGACAATGTTTCTCATGTCACAATTTTGGTCATAAAGCTGTTCAATGTGTTGCATATAAAACCATCATGACAAGAGAAGCAAGAAAGAAAAAGATGAATATTGAACCAAGGAAGAACACCTATAACAACTTTTCTCCTCTTCAAAACAAAGTTGAATGTACTTATTGCAATAACTTTGGTCATGAAGAATATGAATGCAGGAGCAAGATCCAGCCAAAAGAACATGTTCCCTCAAGCTCTAAAGTGTGGAAAAAGAAATAACCGCCGGTTGAAAATTGTGGGATAGCGTTATTTGCAGAAGGTGAAGAAAATCAATGGTACATTGATAGTGGGTGCTCAAGACACATGACAGGTGACAAAAGCAAACTCCTTACATATAATGCTCTAGAAAAGGAAAAGAAAGTAACATTTGGAAATGATTCTCCTGTTGTAATTAAAGGAAAAGGGTCTGTGTTTCTAAAAGAAAAGGTGAAGGCTAATGATGTCATGTATGTGGATGGATTAAGGCATAATCTGTTGAGTGTAAGTCAAATGTGTGATCAAGGAACTGAAGTTGTCTTTAGTTCAAAAGAGTGTGTGGTTCATGATCTTGATACAGGTAAAATTATTATAAAAGGGAAAAGAAATCCAAGCAACCTGTATATACTGAACTGCAAAGATCAATGTTAATTGAGCAAGTCTTCAGAAAATTAGCTATGGCATAGAAGGCTGGGGCATCTGAGCTTCTCTCAAATCAACAAAGCAAGCAGACTTCAAGCTGTTCGTGATCTTCCCAATATTAATCTGCCAAGAAGTATCATATGCAAATCTTGTCAATTCAGTTAGCAGACCAGAGTACGATTTAATGCCAAAGAAGGATCTTCAAGTAAGCCTCTTGAACTCATTCATACTGACATATGTGGACCTATGAGGAAAAAGTCACTACGTGGGGAAGAATACTATATCTTATTTATTGATGACTACTCTAGAATGTGTTGGATCGGGTTCATTAAACACGAAGATGAAGCATTTGAAAAGTTTTAGATCTTCAAAGCATTGGTAGAAAATGAATTAGATCTAAAAATCAAGTGTCTTAGATCTGATCGAGGAGGAGAATATACATCAAATGAATTCTTTGAATTTTGTGAACAACATGGCATAAAAAGACAGTTCTCTGTAGCAGGCACTCCACAACAAAATGGCGTAGCAGAAAGAATGAATAGAACAATTCAAAAAATGGCTAGAGCTATGCTTGATGATTCTGGAACTCCTGACATGTTCTGGGGTGAAGCAGCACATACAGCAGCTAACATTCTCAACAAGGCTCATGTTCGAGTAAATAGTGACAAAACTCCATATGAACTCTGGTATGGTAATTCTCCCTCTGTGAAGCATTTTAGAGTTTTTGGAAGTAAATGCTTTATCAAAAATAATGATGAAAAGCTTGGCAAGTTTGAACCTAGATCGGATGAAGGGATATTTCTTGGTTACTCATCTTCAAGCAAAGCATACACATGTTACAATAAAAGGCTTCGAAAGATTGTTGAATGTATTGATGTTGTTATTGATGAGTCTCCTGCAGCTCCTAAAGAAGAAAAACAAACAAAAGAAGATGATGGTGACTTATGGCCTTCTACATCAAATAGAAATGATATAAACAGTGGATCCAATGAAGAATCTGAAAATGATCTATCTGAAAAAGCTCCATCCAGATATGTTCAAAAGAATCATCCTGAATCTCAAATTTTGGGAGACAAGGAATCGGGTGTACGAACGAGGAGAACACTGGTGGGATCTTCTAGTCATCTGGCACTTTTATCCACAATTGAACTACACAATGTCAATCAAGCTAGCAAAGATGAATTTTGGATGCAAGCCATGGATGAAGAGCTCGATCAAATTGAAAAGAATGACACTTGGGAATTGGTACCAAGACCACATGATAAAAATGTCATTGGAACTAAATGGATTTTCAAGAACAAGTTAAATGAAAATGGGGATGTTGTAAGAAACAAAGCTAGACTGGTTTGCAAAGGGTATACTCAACAAGAAGGTATAGACTTTGAAGAAACTTTTGCTCCTGTAGCTAGACTTGAAGCCATCAGAATGTTTCTTGCTTTTTCAAGTTATCAACAAATCAAAGTTTATCAAATGGATGTTAAATCTGCTTTTCTTAATGGTGATCTAGAAGAAGTATATATAGAACAACCGGAAGGATTCATTTTGGGAAATGATGAAAATCTTGTTTGTAGACTTAAAAAGGCTCTATATGGTCTCAAACAAGCTCCAAGAGCTTGGTATTATCGTCTTGACAAATATCTTCATCAACAAGGTTTTTCAAAAGGGTCTGCTGATAGTAACTTGTACACAAAAGTTGAAAATGACAAACTATTGATTGTGGTTGTATATGTTGATGACATCATTTTTGGGAGTAACGAAGAATCTATGAGTCAAAAATTTGCCTCTATCATGCAGCAAGAATTTGAAATGTCTCTACTTGGGGAACTAACATTCTTTCTTGGCTTGCAAGTGCATCAAGCTGCAGATGGTATATTTCTATCACAAACAAAATATCTTAAGCAAATTATGAAGAAGTATGGCATGGAAGAATGCAAACCTGTAAGTACACCAATGATAACCGGATGCAGTCTTAGTTCTAATGATGATTCTCCCACAGTGAATCAACCAGAATACAGATCGATGATAGGAAGTCTACTTTATCTCACTGGGACTAGACCAGAAATTATGCATGCAGTTGGGATTGTTGGGCGATTCCAAGCTAATCCAAAAGAGTCTCACCTTCAGGCTGTTAAAAGAATATTCAAATATCTACAAGGAACTCAAGACTTTGGTCTATGGTATCCAAAGAATGCTGATCTTACTCTTCATGCTTACACTGATGCAGATTGGGCGGGAAGTGTTGATGATCGGAAAAGCACTAGTGGTGGTGCATTCTATATGGGACCCCGGTTAGTATCTTGGTTCAGCAAGATGCAAAATTCTATTGCCTTATCTACAGCAGAAGCAGAATATGTGGCTGCCGCATCTTGTTGCACTCAACTCCTTTGGATGATGCAAACCTTACAAGATTTTCAAATCAAATGTACACCTCTTGTCCCCATTAAGTGTGACAATACAAGTGCCATCAGTATTTCAAAGAATCCTGTTATGCATTCGAAGACCAAGCACATTCCCATCAAGTATCACTTCTTACGTGAACGAGTGCTTGAGCAAAAGGTGAAGTTGGAGTATGTTCCCTCCAAAGAACAAGTTGCTGATATCTTTACCAAACCTCTGCCCAGGGAAGCATTCGAGTATCTAAGACAGAAGCTGGGAGTGTTCTCTGCCAGTCAAAAGAACAAATCTGCATAAATTTAGAAGATGGCATTGGATACGCGGATTTCCTGAAACACAGTCGCGTATATACGCGAGTTCATGTACAGAAAACCGCGTATGTCTGATTGCTGACAATTTTCTGTTTGGAGTCAGCCCTCTTCAGCACAGCTGCAGTGCTGTTTGGTATCTCTGATATTGTTTGGTATCTCTGGTGGTGTTCCAGTTCTCATATTTCTATTTCTAATGTTTTGATAAAGATGCCTTGATGATTTGTTGGTGAAAGTGTTCAGGATGCACAAACTAAGGGGGAGCCTTAGTCATATGGAAAGGTTGCTTGGATGCACAGATTCAGGGGGAGCATTAGCTTTGCTGAGTATAATGCATTGTTGGCATTATGATGGTTCTGAAATATGTTCTCTTTCTTGAGGACTTTCTGGTGTTGGTCTTAAAGTTATTTTTGTAGTTTGATGAAAAGGTCATGTAGAGATCCATGATGTAAATTTGTAATATTCAATCATGTAAGGACTTGATAAATTTGTAAACCCACTTGGTTGGGTAGCTGAGTCAAATTTTGTAAACCCACTTGGTTGGGTAGCTGAGTCAAATTTGTAAACCCACTTGGTTGGGTAGTTGAGTCTCATATGTAAATCCACTTAGATGGATCTTTGATGTAAGTATGAGTCATTGGTGATAGGAAATTCATAGAGTCATGTACTTCATTGGAAAATATGTTTGAAGATTCAGCATGAACTCAGGGGAAGCTTGGTCACTTCAGTATATATCAGATCTACAGAACGGTTCTTCCACAAGCAGAGAAAAGGGGGAGAGTATGTTGGTGTTGATCCACCCTTTTCCCTTGATGTCAAAGGGGGAGAGTGACATGGTGTTTGAATGAAGAGAAAGAATGGTGTCAAAAATGGGGAATGTGACATGATGTCATTGTATTCTTAATGTACCTATCTGTTGTGGTAACCAAACACCATCGTGGTTGCCATCAAGTCCAAAGGGGGAGATTGTTGGCAATATGATGCAGAGTGTTGTCCTTGATGGCAACCCACTGAATAAAGATGAAGATATGAGATTGTTGACATGTGTTGTCCTTGATGGCAAACCACATGATGAAGTTATTCTTGACCTTATGGACTTGGTAAACGATGTAAATCTGATATGAAATGATGTTTGCTAGCAATCTGATGCTGAGTGTTGTCCTTGAATGGCAACCCACTTGATGAAGATGATGGCAACTTACTTGATGAAGTTGTGCTTGATAGAATATGTCTTGATGAACTAATGTATCTACAGTGTGTACAGAAGGCAATGAATAAAGGATCTCAGAATGTGCTCAAAGTATGATGAAAAGGGTATGTCTCAAGGCATACGCGGATCTGTCTAGGAAAAGTCGCGTATGCACGCGGGAAACAACGTGCCAAGTCGCGTATGGGAAAAAGCGCTCATAAAGTGCAAAACCAGGGGTAACCACCATGGTATTGACCCATTGTATTGGGTAATAATTCGTCTAAATGACCCCGTCCAGGAATACCATCGGACGTAATGTGGTTTTGGCTCATGGAATTGATAAAGGGTAAATCTATATAAAGAGAAGAAATTCATTGTGCAAATCAAGAGTGTGGGTGTAAGATGTCTGAGCTTGAATGAATACTTCTCTCTGAAGTAGATCTGAATGGAAAGGGTTACAGTTGAATGATAGATCTGAATGTATGATGCACCAATGATGAAGAAGGGGATCTAGATCTGAAATGTACTTGTATTTGCTAGATCCGTTTATGGAATGATTAGATCTGTGATGAGGCGAACATCTGTCTGAGGTAAAGGGTAAAATCTGAAGTGATGTATCTGTTGTGAAGAATTGCAATGACATAAAAGTCTGAAGAACCATACGCTAGTTCACCGAAGAGGAAGCGCGTATATACGCGGCTTCGCTGAAGAGAAAGCGTGTATGCACAATAAAATTAGCTCTGTAATATGTACAGAAGTATACGCTGGTTTATGTGAACGGAAGCGCGTATATACGCGACATCAGAGAAAGGAAAGCACGTATGAAAACTAGGGTTTGCTGAAGTCTGGTGTGAAAATTGATGAAACGTGGTCCAAGGTGGTGCTGAGGGTTGTAGCCTTCAGTCAGGGGGTTGTAGCTCCCTTCCAGGTGAGGCTGGTAAACGAGATCGGGGGTCGTAGCTCCCTTCCAGGAGAGGCTGGTAAACGAGTCAGGGGGTTGGAGCTCCCTTCCAGGAGAGGCTGGTAAACGAGCGCAGGTGGGTGCCTACGTGCTGGTAGGAGTCTGCACCAGCACATATGTTGTAAGATGTTTTCTCTATAATTAAATATTGAAGGCTGAGCAACTGTAGCGGTGGTTTTCTCCTGACTTGGGTTTCCACCTAAAAAATCCTGGTGTTCATGTGTGATGCTTTGTGTGATGGATTATTCTGTTGTTACTGCATATGTTTAATGATAATTTAACATCTGATGAATGAATATTGCAAAGAACTAAGTTAATAAATATCTTCATATTTAGATCTCTGCTAATACGCAAGTTGTATGAAGGATACCCGCGTGTATACGCGAGTTTACTAAAGGAAAGTAGCGTATGGGTTTTAGAAGAGTGAAAAAGTAAAAAGTTTTGAATATGCAGTAAATACTGATTCACCCCTCCCTCTCAGTATTTTTCCCAACAAGATTAACTACGAAATTACAATATTTTATAAGGCATTTTTACATCTATTTTTAGCTTTGGGGTCGCTTCCCCTGAAACCCCCCACTAGGGGGGGGGGCTTATAAAATCGTCATTGCCCCGTCCCCTAGACTCCCTTGAAGGTGATTAAGTGATAGGCGGCATTGCAGCCCCATTAAGGACAAGGGTCCAACGTGACGATACATAAAGAAGATAATCAGGCTCCACACCCAATAATAAACATATGGGTACGTTTTATACATGAAAAACCTTCTAGAAGCATAACCATCCACCATTGAAGAAGAAGTACAAAATCCTGAATGGAATAATTCCATGAATAAAGAATACCAATACTCTCATGAAGAATGGTGTATGGGAGATTGTACCTAGGGCCGAAGACAAATTTGTGGCTACTTCCAAGTGGATCTATAAGATCAAACATGTTATTGATGGAAGTATAGATAATTTTAAAGAAATATTTGTGGCCAGAGGTTTCTTTCAACTTGAAGGCATTGATTATGAAGACAATTTTTCTCCTACTACAAGATATACAACGATTCGATCACTAATTTCTCTAGATGCATCAATGGGATGGATCATCCATCAAATGGATGTTAAGACTGCATTTTTGAATGGTACAATTGATGAAGAATTCTACATAGAACAACCCTTTGGATTTGAATTCAAGGATAGAAAATCATACGTGTGAAGATTGAAGAAAGCACTCTATGTCCTCAAGTAGGCACCAAGGGTGTGGTATGCTAGGATGGATGCATATCTTCAAAGAATATGCTTCAAGAAAATTCCTGTTGAATCAAACTTATATATCAAAGTGGAAAGATATGAACCAAAAATTATTCTTTTATATGTAGATGATATTCTCCTAACATGTATAGAAGGACGAATTAAAGAATGCAAGAAACACCTAGCAGCAAAATTTGATATGAATGATCTTGACTTGATGCATTACTATTTGGGACTAGAAGTCTGGCAAGGACCTGATGAAATATTTTTAGGCTAAGGATTGTATCTGATTAAGATGTTGAAGATGTTTGACATGATGGATTACAAACTGATGACCACTTCAATGATCACAAACTTGAAAAGACTTAGAAGTTTTGATTCAAGCCTGGTGGTCCTTTCCAAGTATAGAAAATTAATTGGCTCACAAATGTACTTGGCTAACACTTGGTCAAAAATATGTTTTGTAGTAAATATTCTTAGTCAATTCCAAATAGAACCAAAGCAGGATCATTAGTTGACAACAAAACACATTTTAAGATATCTTCAAGGAACCATCAACTACTATCTAAAATATAATAGAAGGAATGATGTACAATTAATTGGATATAAAAATTATGACTAGGGAGGCATTGAAAAAGATGGGAGGAGCACCACTGGAGGATGCTTTATTTTGGGATCCTCTATGGTCTCATGGATGAGAAGAAAGCAAGACAATGTTGCTTTGAGTAGTGCTGAGGCTGGATATGTTGCAGCTTGTGAAGTAGGAAAAGAAGTGGTCTGTTTAAGGAAGCTATTATTTGACCTATTTGAAGGATCGATGAATCCTACAATGATACGATGTGATAACACTAATTTTATACGTTTATCTGAAGATCTATTATTTCATGGAAAGATGAAGCACATCAACAAGAAGTATCACTATGTTCGAGAACTAGTACAAAATGATGTGTTACAACTTCAGTATGTTTCCACTGATGAACAGGTAGCTAATACATTGACAAAATCACTTCCAGACAAGAAGATTCCGTATATAAGAGACAAGGTTGGTTTGGTGGATGTATCCTACCTATGTGAGAGGGAGAAATATACACACATTCTTGTCTTCATTGGAAGAAATAATGAAGTATTTTGGGATTTGATAACCATCTTGCATCTAATACTCTTTGAATGTGGTAGGGCATTCTGATAAAGAGTAGTCGAGGAAAAATATTCTTTGAGATAAGAATAGTCCTATGAGGCCATACTCGGTGAACACCCAGGTGGAGACTTATGTACCTTGGAGACAATGATGATGGTATCTATGTTCATTGGTCTCACCAGCATTGTGGCTCAATTTCTCGTGGAGATATGGAGTTTTCAGTCAAGGCCTTGCTATGTAATAGTGATGGATTACTATGATACTAGAGACAGATGGGTTACAAATCCAACTATTCTTATGTGATCTCTTCATATTGACAATGACCATGTACCATTATGAAAACCTCCCTAGTTAAGAGGGAGTGTTGAAAAAGTGTAACTAGGTTTGGTATTCACGATGACTTGTAATTATGATTTTATGTAAACACAGAAGAAAATGAATAATAAATGTAATATGTTACTTGCTTCATGGGTTTCATTAGAAAGGAGTTTTATTATAGGTCAAATATTTCTTCTTGATGTCTTTTAGGAGTTTTCATCTATTCATAAATATAATTAAGAAATTCATATATATGAAGTTACACTTGTAAAAGGTTCACTCCAAGAGGCTTGTCACTACACCCCTTCAATTCGGCTCAAAGTAAGTGAAGAATTATTCCTTGAAGAAGTTGGACTACATACACATGATCACATTAACCTAAAGCAAAGAGATTATATATATATATATATATATATATATATATATATATATATATATATATTAGAGGAATGTGGACTCATTTGACACAATCCAATTCGGTCATCTTTGCAATAAAATAGTGTGAATTCCAGTGTGGATCTTAGTGCAATTTTCAATGTGAAAGTAAAGGGTTATATAGAAAAGAAGGAGGTCACATCTTTTGGATATATCACCTCTACATTTTTTGTGTAGACCAAATTAAATTTTAGTATTACCACAACTCAATTAAGGGTGCAATCAAGTGAAAATCAATGTTGAAAGATAGTCAACGTTAGGATATAGTTGAAGACTGAAAGAGAAGCCTAAAGGACTATGTCAAGCAGTGAAGGGCTAAGAGACTGGGACTCTATTAGTGACAATGTTGAACAGTGAAAGAAATAAGGAAAATGTATGAAGGGATAGTGACAAGTATTTTGAGAAATATTGTATTAAATTCTTTTATGAAGGGTCTTGGTATTCTTAATTGAAGCATTTATAAGAAGAGATTTGTGGGTTTTCCCCTCAAGAGGAGGGGTTTTGGCCCTGGCTTGTAGCCCACATATCATGTCACTATTCTTATTGTGTTGGTAACTGTTTTATGTATTTATTATTGTCATAATAATAATCAAAGAAAAAGAAGCTAAAGTATAACACAGACAATTATCTAGATAGAGAATTTAATTAAACACTGCCCTCTTGAATTCTCAAAAAACTTCTCCTAGAAGAATTTTTTCAACCCAAGTCAAACTTGACTTATAGAAGCCTCCTCTTCTTCTTTGAATAAGAATTTTGACCTGCAACTTTGACTGCAACTTTGACCTCTTTGATCTGCAAATTTCAGCCTCCATGTTATCCTTGCAATCTGGCACATGTGACCAAATTAGGGCAGATTGAAGTGATTCTCTTCTTCGCTTGTCTTGAGCTTATCTCCTTGGAACTTTGACTTGAAAGAACTATCCTTCACATGTTATATTTCAACTTCTTTAAGTTCTGCAATATTCCACTTCAGAAACCCTATTTTTAGTCACACGTGTGAGAGATATTTTGTCCAAAACAGTCTTCAAAAACCTTCATTTTGCTACTCTTTTTCCTTGCTAGTTATTCTTTGTCTTATTATCTTATGATCGAAATTATTTTTTGATATGATTTGTCTACAATGAGGTCAAGGTCAACCTTATATATAGGCTTCTTAAGGTGGTCAAACAATCCTTCCAATAGGTTGACTTATCACTTTGAGAGTTGGCTTGATCTCCTTGAAGGTCAACTTGTTTGTAGCATGTTTGACTAGGTCTTGGAGGGTCTTTGAACCAAATAAAGTTTTCCTTACAATATGTAACATGCCCAAAGTGGTCCTCCATACTTGAAAATGATTCAATTTACTTGTAGAATAAATGACAATCCCTAAAAGCACTCAATGGGTTCTTGACCTAAAAATAAATTTTCCTTGAGCATGAAACCCATGCCTCAAGAATGAAAATAATATATATATATATATATATATTACAACAAATACATAAAATTATGATTACATATGTCATTATGAATACCTAACCTAATTACATATTTCAACACGTATAAATATGCCATTTACACTCTGTATATTTGTATGCATATTTATTTTATGCAAATTTGGTATGTTTCATGAAGAGAAACATGTTAAGGAATTGAATGGATGTGTGCTTAGTTTTTATTTGTATGCAACATTGATTTTATATGTTAGTTACTCCACTTTGAAACTAACTAGGCTACAACGATCCTGAAATTAGAATTGGAATTTTGAAAACTACATTGTTTAAATTTCTAGGGTTGAAAACTATGTATGATATTTCCTTCCTTTTCTAAAATTAAGGAATAAATTTGAATAGTTGTAGTTCCTTGTATATGGAGTTGTTATGGTTTTGAGCATGCTATATTGGGAATTCATAAAATAAAAAAATAGATAGTTTTCCTTGACTATGCATTGCATGTAGGAATTTTTTTTTTAAGTTCAATGCTATAGCCCCTATTAATTATGACTATAGTATTTTGAATATGAGTTATATGGTTCAATTGTGAAATTGATTTATGTTTTCTCAGTGCATTCTAACTTATATATGAAATGGTATTTTTTCAATGAAATCCAGTGATATAATTTCAAGCAAGATTTTGACTTTTTGTTGTTTAAAATACTTTTTTGAATGCATAAATGGATTCAACACTCTGAAAAAACACTGGTTACACTCAAATTCTATACATTAAAGAAATTAAACTCAAGTTTCTAAAAATATCTGTCGAAATTTTGTTGAAATTAACCAGACATATCTAGAAAAATGCCCAAAAAGACTATTTTGTTTATAAGTTAGACTACGCCATTTTTTCACTTAAATACCATACTATTGTGATTGTTACACCCTAAAAGGATGGACACATGTTAGAAGAGTTATATATATTGGTAGTATAAATTCCCTTGATACCATTGTATAACTTCATTATATAGTTTGTTTCATTACAGGGTTAGAACCCTTTTAAGGAGAATTTCACTAAGTCGTAATGATAAAACTAGAATATTCCCCATTATCAACACCAAAAATTCATATTTTTAAAATAGGCACCTTGACTTTCTTATGCATTGATTCTTGGGAAATTTTTTATGCATCAGTGACTAAATCTATTTCTCCCATTAATAGTCAGTCTATGCCTTTGGTTCCTAGAGGAATTTTTACCTTCGACGTTCCAATCTACTTCTCTGTTAGTGCTTGGAATTACATACCATATCAATGAATGGCAAGAAATTTTCCCCGACTATGCCTGTAACTTCTCTCGGTCTTCAGTGCTTGAAACACCATTGGATTTGGCATTGGAAATCTAACCTTCGTCATGATGGGCATCTAGAAGACACTCTAGTATTGATGCTCCAAAAATTCCATTTTCTTCGACAATCATAATTCTTTTTCAAATAAGCACTTCAGCGTCCACTTTATATTGATGTTTTTTAATAAGATTGATAGTTGCAAAGTAGCATAATCCATGCCTCTACTCTTAACTAATTGATTAAGGCAGGGGTCAAAATTTTGAAGTTAATCAAGAATGGTCCATTTCCACAATATGGAGTTATTTTCGCCTCCATACACGCTTCCTCCAAACTTGTGCATTCCACACAATGAAAGCTCTGGAAAATATTTAATTGTTTTTCCTCTGCACTCTTTCCATTAACTAAGAGTAAAAAGGTGCGACAAAAGCTTTCTTCATGGGAACCTTCATACAATGTATCTCACACTCACATCATTTCACCACTAAAATCAATAATAGGGGTTTTCCTTAACATAACAACCACACCATCTGTGGATTATATTAAACAAAAAATATAGAATGGGTCGTGGAAAGATCAAGAAAAAAAGGATCAAGAATATCACAAATTGAAAATTGTCTTTCTCCAAATGTTGAAACAGATCGTGAAGAAGCGTATGAAATATCTATGCTTTTCATGGCAGAAGTTGTGGTTACCAAATTCTCAAAACTATGTAAATAAGAGGCATGGTGAGCTTCCTACGCGAGAGCATGCCTGGTGCAGCCAGTGATCCTGCACATCACATTCCATTTCAGTGGTTTGAATATTAATTTAAGTATTACTTCCATCATACTTTACCACATGAACTATGAAAATTATTATGTTAGGTTTGACCGTTGTTAATTTATGGGCCCTAACAAGATGTTTGTAGGAGTATATTGATTGTGATTAAATAATTTTTCTTGAAATAAATGGATTTCACATTCAAATTAATTGGTTCAAAGGAAAGGTTGTTGATATGATTCTATTTAGGTTGAGCATCAACTGGAATAAGGATATTAGACAAGTTGATAGAATTCAATTTAGGTAAAGAATTTGTTCCAATCACACCTATACTTCCTTTAAAGACAACATTTGCTTTTAAATTTTTATTGTGGCCAAAATTACATCCATGTTTCTATAGATTGAATCTGTTCTCACATTGTTATAATGTCCTCCCAAAAAAGCACTGCTAACAAAGTGATTGCATAACAACATTCGATTTTGTGTTGGGGAGGGATATCTCAATGTTATTGTTGGAAATAATGAGAGAGGGGTGAATCATTATTTCTTATTGATTAATAAATTTATTAATTTTCTGAGTATTAATAAGTAAAAAATCAACACATCAAGAGAACAATGCACAAGATATTTTTAGGTGGAAATAATTCTAGGAGAGAACCATCGAACACTTTTTTAATGAGTACAAAATATGTTCAACTTCAACTGAAAAGGGAAGCACCAAATAACTAGTACTCTATAAAAACAAACATTTTATCAAGAGGCTGCAACTCCGGAAAGAATGCCACTACACCTTGGTTTACTAGCTCCAATTGGAAGGATGCTCCAACGCCTTGGCTCTATCAGCTAAAACTGATAGGATGCTCCAACATCCATGCAAGCTTCAAATTTCCCTAGGACCACCATGCCACCCTAAAGTAATTTTAGGATACAACCTGAAGGAGGCTCCACTCTCCTACCTTGTACCACCCAACCACCATGAAAATGAAAGAAAAATATTTATAGGCTCCCGTACCAGGGAAAATGACCCACTTACAATGATTTTCAATAAAAACATTACAACCGCTATTAGATGTACATTTATGCTCAAATTCAAAACAAATAAAACTACTAATATGCAATTATTTATAAATATCCTTCTTAGGATTCCAAATCATACCTCAATTTCCACTGTTGCACTTGAATTTGATGGTTGTCAAGGATGTGCAATATCGACATGCCTTCTATTGATATCACTACTTTATATCCCTTTAACTATAATGTCTGTAGATGTATTCAGAACTTGCTATATTTCTTCACTCTTGTTGTATTGTATTAATAAGTTGATGTATTTTATGTAGGTAAAGTCTCTTTGCAGAAGCTATGAAATTGTGACTTTATTGTATTTCAATAATCAAGTCTTCTTAAAAAATATCATAATACCACAACTTATTTTATAGGGTAAAATTATTCAAAAACTCTAGACAAACCATAGACCTTCAACTGATGCCCACACACTATAACTTGACTTCAAAAATTCAGATCATCAAAGGAATGATGCAATTTTTCTTTAGAACCTCAATCCAACCTTAGAGAAGTTAAATAATCAGCTAGAGGATGTCCAAGTTTGAGACACTTTACAAGACTTTTGTCACTTAATTAAGTACAATGATTTGCCTCCAATCAATTTTTTACATAGTGATTAAGGTCACCAAAAAAGAGACATAACAACAGTTGTTGGACATTGGGTTCAACGCTCCCTGTGTGTTTCACGACATGGACTAACCACCTCTTGTGGATCCTAACTCTGGTGATTGTAGTGGAGACTAACGCCTACAGGTTTTTGTCTAACGATAATCATGATTCCAACAAGTGGTATCAGGGCGATAGGTCTCGAGTTCGAAACTCACCCGGCTCGTGTTGGGGGGGGGGGGAATTTTTTGACATTGGGTTCAACGCTTCCCGTGTGTTTCGTGACATGGACTAACCGCCTCTCATGGATCCTAAATCTGGCGATTGTAGCGGAGACTAATGCCTGTGGGTTTTGTTCTAACAACAAGCATGATTCCAACAAGGGTTTCTTCCATAACAAGAGACTTAAATCAGTCACAAATTTATCTCAAAACATGTTCTAAAGCATGTTTCTCCCACACGCTTTAGAAAATAACAAGGGTTGCTTCCATAAGAAGAGACTTGAATCAGTCACAAATTTATCTCAAAAGAACACACACAGGAAGTGTAAGAATGAAGCAAAATAGGTGTCAAGGGTGCACAAATTTATCCCTTAAGAGGACCAAAATGACATTGGTCTGTAAATAATTTTACATCCCCCAACCGGGCCAACAATCCTCCATTGAATTATATTCATAAAACAATAACTTCAATGGTTCCTCAAATTTGTAGAGAAAAAAGGAGAACTCGGGCCCTAGCCATTTGTTCCCTCAATACACACATAACAAACAAGTTTTGGTAGTGCCAGAATTAGGTCAGTTAAATTTCAACTAGAGATCACCATAGTTTGACCTTTTTTGA
This sequence comes from Pinus albicaulis, assembly GCA_034641835.2. NCBI lineage: Eukaryota > Viridiplantae > Streptophyta > Pinopsida > Pinales > Pinaceae > Pinus > Pinus albicaulis. Next base: position 101,974,899 of record CM076574.1, on the reverse strand, counting down.
AAGGTTATATAAGGTCGCATGTGTGCATCAAAGGTGATTGAACTGCTTATATCATGATCTATTGGTTGTGGAGCCTGATTATCTTCCTTATTTAGATGTATCGCCATGTTGGACCCCTTTTCTTAATGGGGGGACAACGTCGCCCATCATTTGATCGTCGTTAGGGGGGTCCAAGGGGGCAGGGGGCTACCTTTTGGAGCCCCCCTTGGCGTGGGGTTTCAGGGGCCTTGTAAAAATATTGTAATATAAAATTTCCTTGTAAGACACTGTAATTTTGTAGTCAATCTAGGCCGTTCATTAGGCAGATGATCGGACAGTATAAGTTATGTTTAATTTAGGGTTTTTTTCCCTAGAAGGAAACCCCCTTTGTTGTATGAGGGTATTGTATTGCGGCTATGTATCGTGTGTATATTTTGAGCGAGAAATAGAAAGGGGGATTGTCTGAGTAATAAGAGGATATTACAACGTATCTGTTGTAGGTTGTGTCTCTTCATTTTGCTAGATAATATAAAGGAAGGATTGGTTGTTTCTGTGGACGTAACCCAAGCTAGGTGAACCACATATATCTGTGTCTCTCTTGTTTTATATGTTTTCTGTGTTTTTGTTTCCGCATATTTTATGTGTTCCATTCCTCTTTCATATATAATTTTCTAACATGTTCAAAGGTTTTCCCTAACAGAGGGTCAAATGTCATAGTTGGAGTGAAACTTAAAATTGGTGAGTAAGTACCTTTCTAGATAAGCTTCAATGTGGCAGAAAATTAATGCTTCAATAGTGATAACTCCCTTAAAACTACTTGCAAAATGGGCTTGAAAACCCCAGAAAAACCCTTACCAAAAGAATAACCCAAGAATTCCTTCCATACTTTCGACCTCCAAAGAAGATATTCAAGACTACATAGGCCACATAGATATATTTCCTCATATCAAAATTCAAATCATTCCCTTGAAGTCAAACCATTTTCCCTTTGTATATATATTGAAGGTGCTATATGAGGGAGTCAACTTGTATGATTTGGAGGGAAATATTTGAAATTTAAAATTTAAAATTGGAGCCAAAATCACCTTCTTCAATTAGGCCGACTTGCACTTAGATTCAAAAATTAAATTTTGATTCCTTCCACAAGGTAACATTTGCCCTAATAGTATTTGATTTAATATCATAATGGTAATACCTTTTTACCCATAATATTGTATCTAATAATAGAATTCCACATCATTATCTTTTGGGTATTTTAACCACAATATGGGGGCATCAATTTTAATTTAACATATCTCTCAAACCGTGAGGAGTCTCATTACATGCCATATACCATTGGAATTTGCATGAAAAATACTATCTAATGATGATGGTCATGAAACCTAGAGACATGAATTTCCATGTCATTTTTGTCCTTGAAAGTGTGGCTCCTTTTGGTTGTTTCTGTTTTGAGATCAAAGACAACCACTTTTCAACATTCCCCCTTTTTATCATCGATGGCAACAAATGTACTCCCCTTGAGATCACTTCTCCCTCTAACTTGTTTCATCTCCCCCTTTGACATTAATGGAAAAGTATGAATCCCCCTGACAAGATATCTAATTCTATTTTCTTGTAACATACCTTTGCTCCCCCTATTTGCTTGGCTAGAATGAATGGATATCAATGTGAACCTGGTATAATTCCAAGAGTTTTCCGAAGATACTCAAAGGTATCACACAATAGAGGTTTGGTGAATATGTTAGCTATTTTATCATTTTTCCCAATATAATCCACCTTTATGTTATTTAACTTTTTATCATAAAAAATGGTATTTTATAGGAATGTGTTTTGTTTTTTAATGCATGATAGGATTCTTGAAGATACTTATGGCACTGGTGTTGTCACAAAACACCATAATGGGCTCATAGAACTTTACCGATAGCTCCTGAAATTTTTGTTTCATCTAGAATACCCAAGTACAACATGTCTTTGTTGCTATGTATTATGCTTCTGTTGTGGATAAGGAGGCTGGAGACTACTTCTTGCTTAGCCATGATACGAGACAACCGCCTAAGTAGAAGGCCGCTCCACTAGATCTTTTACAATCATCAAAATTTCCTACCCAATCTGCATCTATATAAGTTGTGATAGATAGATCATTTCCTTTTGGATACTATAGTCCAAAATATGTTGTTCCTTTGAGGTATCGAAATATCATTTTTATTGCGACAACATGAGATTATTTTTGTGCTTCTTGGAAGTGTGCCACCTATCCAAATTCCTGCATCAGATTTGGTCTCGAAGTTTTCATGCACAATAGACTTCAAATAATTTGTTTATAAATTCTTTGGTTTGCATACTTGGATATATAAGCCTTGCTTAACTTTCAATTGGCCACCATCGGAGTGCTAATTGGATTGTTATCCTCCATTTGGAACCTTTTTAACATTTCTTGAAGGTACTTGGTTTGAAAAAATATACCATCATATTCTTGAGATATCTAAACTCCCAACTAAGAAATTCAACTCACCAAGTAATGACATCTCAAACTCACTCTACATATCCTTTTTGAAATTCTTACTTATTCTATCATCATCACTCCCAAAGGTGATATCATCCACATACACTTCAATGAGAGTCGAGTTGTCTTGTTCAACCTTTATATATTCCTCTTTTGAATCCCTGTTTCTACACATACTTATCAAAATGGGCATACCAAGGTCTAGGAGCTTGCTTGAGACTTTATAAAGACTTCTTTAACATGTAAACACAATTCTTCTTATCAGTAAGAAAAAATCCTTCAGATCATTCTATGTATGCATCTTCCTCCAGTTCTTCCTTCAGAAAGGATAACTTCATGTCTGTTTGATACACCTTAATTATACTCAAACAATCATAGGCCAAGAGTATCCTAACGACTTCCATCCCAACGATAGGTCAAAATTTATCTTCGAAGTATATTCCTTTAACCTGTGCATTTACTTTACAAACCAATATTTCTTTATTCTTGGTTACGTATCCATATTCATTCAATTTATTTATTTATTTTAATTTTGTACTAATGACATTTTTTCCTTTGGTCTTTGAACTAATTTCCATGTGTCATTTTTTTCAATTTGATCGAGTTCCTCTTCCATGCCCTTGATCTAATGTTCATCATGGATAGCTTCTTCAAAGTAACTTGCTAGGCTCAAACATTTAGATCACCCATAATATGATTTGATGGATGATTCTTATGGTACCAGTGTTTGGGAACTTTAGATGGTGCCTATTGATTTTTTTATTGGTTGGTAATTGAATCTTTATTCTGTTATGCTTCTTCTTCCTTAACCTTTTCTTCTTACTCAGGTTCCTAAGTTTGTTCATTCCTTGAACACGGTGATCCTTGCTTCATATTTGTTTCATCAAAGAATACATTAGTACTCTCCATGATATTGTTGAGTATTAGATTGTAGCATTGTATGCTTTGATATTTTTTGAGTACCCAACAAATATTCCTTCATCTACTCGAGAGTAAAAGTTACCAACATTTTTATATTCCCTCTTAATGTGGCATTTTCTCTCGAAAAATTTGAAATATTCCTCTATCTAGAACGTGTATTGTTATCTCCACTACCCAGAACCAAAAATATCACCCAAATTGGAATCATTCAACATGGTCCTACCCATTTCTTCAATTGTTATATTATTTCTTTTGATGACTCCATTTTGATGTGGTTTCATAGATGTTTTGAATTATCTCTTTATTCCTTTATCCTCACAAATGTGATGGAATTCCTTAGATGTGAACTCTCCTCTGTTATCAAATATCAGACATTTGATTTTCAAATCAGTTTCATTTTCAACCATCTCCTTGTAGATTTTAAAGCATTCAAAAACTTCATATTTCTTCTTTAGGGAGCTAACTACTATCATCCTGGTGTAATCGTCAACCATTAGCATGAAGTATTTGTTCACCATCCAATCCTTTGGTTCTCATTGGTCCACATAGGATAGTGTGTAATAGCTCTAATGGTTTTGAAGTAGAATTTTCCTTGTTCTTGAACTCAACTCTTGTTTATTTTCCATTCTTACAATGCTTACATGAAGTGCTAGTTGGTTTTGAAAAATATCGTATTTCTCTAACAACTTAATTTTTAATGATTCTGACTATGTGTCCCATCCTTCTATTCAAATCCAACTTTCATCCTATTTAGCTAGGAAACAAAATTCCTTTTCAATCTCATCTAAGGTGTATATATCATCTGAAGTTCTTGTTTTTGTTTCCACCAACCTACCTGATTTCAACCTTATTATTTCACATTTCTTTGAGTCAAACAACAATATATTCCCTTGATCAAACATTTTACTCACACTTAGTATATTGTGGTTCAAGTTTTCAATGATTAAAACATCTTTTGTTGTATCTTTATTGCTATCGAGCTTAACTTTACCCTGGGCCTATTACCTTTGTAGAGCCATCATTTCTAAATGAGAATATTTCGTCACTATCTTCCGGCAAAGATACAATTTTTGTCTTATCTCCTGTCATATGTGTTGAGAAGCCACTATCGACATACCATAAAGTTATATTTCCTTTAGACTTGATGGAAATAGCACAACTTTCATTTTTCTTCTTCCAAAAATTTGGCAGAACCAAGACATCATGTTGTGCTTCCCTTGGAGGAGTGACTAACCTGTAGTCCCTAGAAAAATGTCCATTTTTTTTTCATTTGTGCATTCTACTTCATTGCTCAATTTTTTTGTAATCTACATGATATCTTCTAGAATAATCATTCATGGAATATCTTTTGTTCCCAGCATAAGATTTACAAATTATAACCTTATGTTTAAAATTGTTGCAAGAATAGTATACACCAAGAAATATAGTTTTATACTTGGGAGAAGATATTATTTGTGGGACTATAATCTATAGGCCTTCCTCCTGTGATCTCTTCACTAAAGTTGCAGATTTTTCATCGGTTGACCTTGAGCCTTTTATTTTATGGGAATTATTTCCTCCTTGACAATGTCAACATATGTTCTTTGTTGAGATTTGTTTCCTATAAGCTTGGAGTTGGAACCTTTTATGAATGTGGGCTTTTACCCTAAGATAGTATTGTCACTGCATGATCTTCGACTTCTGATAATTTCATCCAAAATTTTGTGTTGTTTGCAAAGTTGTGTTGGATTTTCTTTTTTATGAGCTTCCTTCCGTAGAGAGACAATTTTTGATTCCATACCTTCCCTTGTCTTGATGTTATCTTCCAACTCATTTTTGAGTGATTCTTTAATTATATTTTCCTCTTCCAACTGCACTTTGAAAATGATGATTTTGTGACTCTTCCATTCTTTTGTTGATACCTTTAGCGTGCCTTTTTAATTTACTCAATTATGCTTCCAATGTTTATAGAAGAGAGGAAAAACCTGTTACTGAGTTTTTTAATCACCCAACGTTTCGGACTGTCTAAGTGAGTCCATCATCAGGGGTAGACGCCCAAAGTTCTTTGAAAATTTGATGCTTCCAATGTTTCAACGTTCATTCTTTCTTATTTTAGATCTTTAAAGCGTTGACAATCTCTCTTTCAAGATCGACCTCATCTTATTCTTATTTATCTTCTTCTTTTTGTTTAGGAGTTTCCATTTTCTTGTCTCTTGCCATGAATCATACTTTTCTTATGTCATTTTATTCATTGCTATCACTCTCTTCTTTGGATGGGAAGTTTTCTTCATATGATTAGAATATTGTCTTAAAGCCCTTCTTTTTTCCCTTCCTCTTGTATCTTCTTTTATTCTTATTTTATTTCTTTTGAGCTTCTTTTTCATCATAATTATCTAAGTTCTTGAAATAATGACACATAGAAGAAAAATGACCAATCTCACAACAATTTAAAAATTTCGAGGGGAGATTTCCTCTATACTTGTTTGTTCCTATTTTCAGCTTCCTCACAAAGTTTGTTATATCTTCATCTGAAATTTCACTACCATTGTAACTAGGGCTTGACTTTCATACTAGTTTGGTTTTCCCTATTTTCTTGGATGCCATAAAATTTTCTTCTCTTTTGGAAGGGTTCTCTTGCTCTATTCTCATTTCGTAGGTTGTAAGTATTCCATGTAGCTCATCCATGCTAACTAATTATAAATATGATATTTCTTCTATCACTGAGAATTTAACATCAAATATCATTGGAAGTGATCTTCTCATTTTCAAACAAATACCTTGTTCTCCATTGGTTCTCCCAAGCCTTCTATGGTGTTTACTACTTCATCGACCTGGAGAAAATAAGCTGCAATATTTTCATCATCATTCATTTTTAGCTACTAAAATTTTCTTCTAAAGGTTTGAATCTATGCCTCCTTAACATTCTTGTCCCTTTCATATATATTGTGGAGTTTGTCCCAAACTTCTTTCGTTGATTTGAAATGCATCACTTTAACATATATTGTTTTTTTTTTAACTATTCAAGATAACATTCCTAGCATTAAATTTATTATCATAGAGCTTCTTACATGCATCATTCGTTAGATTTCTCGTGGGTTTTGTGTATCTAATAATTACATATTTCATACTTCATATCCTGGTGTGTGCACATAAGATTTCATCCTTCCATTCCAAAGCAAATATTTTTTTCCATTAAATATTGGAACTCCTATTTTTGTGCACCTCATGATCTACCTTCCAATGGTTAAACTACTTGTGAAGGAACTTGCTTTGATACCAATTGTTGAAAATATTGATTCATACCAATTAGTAAATTTATTAATTTGCAAAGTATTAACAAGTAAAACATCAACAGATCAAGAGAATATGCAAAAGATATTTTTAGGTGGAAACCCTTCTAGGAGAAAAACCACCAAACACGTTTCTAATAATTTTTTAATGAGTAGAAAATATGCTTCATCTCCAACTAAAAAGGGAAGCCCCAACTCCCTAGTACTCTAGAATAACGCTTATTTTATCAGGAAGCTCCAACTATTGAAAGGATTCTCCTACACCCCGATTTACTCACTCCAACTGGAAGGATGCTCCAGTGCCCTAGATCTATCAGCTACAACTGATAGGATGCTTGCACACCTTGCAAGCTTCAAATTTCCCTAGCACCATCTTGCCACCCTAGAGTATTTTTAGGCTACAACCTGAATGAGACTCAAATATCCTACCTTGCAAGATCCAACCACCATGAAAATGAAAGAGAAATAATTATGGGCTCTCGTACCTGGGAAAATGAGCCACTTACAATGATTTTCAATAAAAAACTTTACAACTACTAGTAGATGTATATTGATGCTCAACTTTATAACCAATCGAAATATTGATATGCAATCAATTACAAAGCTACTTCTTAGGAACCAAACTATTTCAATTGCCACTACTACACTTTAATGTATTGGTTATCAAGGATGTACAATATTCACCTGCCTTCTGCTAATATCGCTATTTTAGATCTCATTCTCTATAATGTTTGTATAAATCTTCAGAACTTGCCAAGTTTATTCATTCTCATTTTTTTGTATTAATATGTTGATGTCTTTGTTGTAGATAGAGTGTATTTGTATAAGTGTTGACTTTTTTACTTCATTATATTTTCAATAATTGGGTTTTTTTTATCAAACATCATAATACTACAACTTATTTTGTAGGGTAAAATTAGTCAAAATATCTAGACACACCATAAACCTTTAGTTGATGCCCACACACTTTAACTAGCACTTCAATGATTCAGATCATCAAAGGAATGATGCAATTGTCCCTTAGTGTTAGTGTGAATTCTAATCGCAAGCATACGAAAAAATCTCACTTTAGCTGTGCATAACAAAAAACCCTAACATCAAAGATGGTTGTAAATTTCCTTAGATCTATAGTAAGCGATCAGAATAAATGCTACAAAAATCCAAATCTATGCAGTTAAAGACATTAAACAACTGATAATAAGTAAGAGTTGCTCCATGCATCCAATTAACAAGACAAGAATTTTTAAAGAATTTTTTGTATTATGACACCTGGGAAGGGAACATAGAAAGATGTTACCAGTCCCCCTCAATGGGATGGGTTCTTGTATGTCATTAGTGCTTCAGATCTAAGATCTCTCTCTCTTGATGGTGTAGAAAACCCAAACAAAAATGGAACTCAAGGGGAGTTCACAAGCAAAAAGTAGAAAAATATTACAATGATAGAGGATCAAAGTCATACCAAAAGTATAGATCCAGAGTGATATTTAGGCAACAAAAGGTAGTGAATGAATGGAAAAACCCTTCTATTTATAAAAAAATATTGACTTAGTATAGATATTGGAGCATAATTAAAATTTTATTAACCAAATCTAGATCCAAATTTTATGGAATATTTTATTATTTTTGTTGGAGGGAAAAAGAATTTGAATTTGGTCAAATCCCTTTATTATAAAAAATAAATAAATGATTTATTTATTATTTTAATAATTTGGTTGATTAATAATTAAATAAATAATGATTTATTCAATTATTTATAAATGATTTAGTCAAATTTAACAAGGAATATTATTTAAATAATGTTTTAAATAATTATTCCTAGAAAATAATAAGATAAATAATGATTTATCTCATTAATTTTCCTGTTTTGGGTTAAATATGACAAAGAATAATAATTAAACTGTGGTTTAATTAATTATCCCTTGAGTAAAATCAAACAAATAAGGATTTATTCAATTATTTCTCATAGGGTTTCCTCTTTAGACCATAAAAAACTTAATAAATTATTGATTATTAAGTTATTTTTCATAGTGAAAGCAATTTTACTGTGGTAAAATTGGCCGTACATGGTGTACTTAATTCCATCTAATAGTAACAGGTTAGTTGACCAAAAAATGGTGTAACAGATTGCCCCCCAGCATGCGAGCGTTAAGAGGTAATCGTATGACCGAAGTACGTTGTAAGAACTCAATCACTAGACACTGAAGGGGGAGTCAGAGAGAGAGAAATATAAGGTAGACTAAAGCGCGAGAGGACAAGAACATGAGGAGGCGATACTTATAGGTGTGACAAGTCTCTTTTATGAGTGAGTACCTACTCTACATGAGGCAAGTGAAGCATACCTATGCCCGCCAAGATAACAAAGTACAAATAATAATGATGCGTCCAACAAACAAGGAACTGAACTATATAGTACATGCTGGCATAAACATGGGCCAGATATAAACATGATAATGGATCCCATATACATACTATGCCTGGGACAAAAACTAAGACTTATACAATAATATTTGAGTACATGAGATATAAGTACAACCAAAGAGGCCCTATAAAATAGGAAAGGGCTCTGAATATCTGAATGATACATGCAAACTAAAGAGGCGTTGCAAGCGGCTAAGGCCAGAACCATCAAATATATGGAGTTGCATCCAAGGCTGTAGTAGAGAAGTCATACAGGCATGTGGGGGGCTACCTGAAGGGCCACCCCCTCATGAGGTTTGAAAAATCTCACACACACCCGGGAATCACTCGTACAATATTTTACATCACTGAACCATCAAGTATACAGATCTTCATCATGACACAAGGAGTTGGAGCTGAGAAACAATCAAGTCAAAGGGAAATAAAGGGTCCCTTTAACTGATCAGAGGCACTTGACAAGAGTGGAAGCTGGAACCAACGTACACCGTCCTCTAGACCTGTCTTCTAGAATGAATAAGCAAATGTCAACAGGAGGAGGTCCGCCTTAGGTGAGGCAATAAGGGATCCGAAAATAAGGCACGAGAGATAATAATAGAGCGATGGATAGACTGATACTAGGGACGATGGTGGAATGGGGGGTAATGAGTAGCGGGCGAACGACTTCCCTTGTTAGAGCATAAAGAGCATGGATGACCTGGCAGCTACTGATTCGACTTCGGAGGGGATAGAGGACAGTATGAATGAAGTCCAAAATGTGCGACTCGAGAGAGGAACAAATAAATGAAGGATGGAGGGTTGTGGAGGGATATAAAGGGACTCGAGACAGACTCCATGGATGCAATGATGACTCAACTCGGATTCTCTAAACAAGTGTGACTTAATGATGTTGCCACATAGAACAAGCTCAATGGGGACCATAAAAACATGAGTACAAGATGGTGAATCAAAAAAAAAATTGACATGAGCATGGAAAAGTATGAAGGCAAGGTGGTGCCCTAGGTACAAGTGTTTCAAGTGAAGAAATTTGATTTTGAGAAGCGGTGAAGTGACCCTTCTTGGAAAAAATGTGTCCGGGTGAAGTATCAAATCACCAAAAACGAAAGGATACCCATTTGAGAGCTCGGTGAGAGCTTTCCAACAGTGCTAATGGTTTGTTAAGCCTAGCTACGATTTGGTTGTAGCTAGTGAAAGAAAAATCTAGGGTTTCTCTTTTAATAAGGCATTTTCCCTCCAATTTGATTCATTTGCAAGTGTAGTTGTGGTGAATGTAGAGAGGAGAAAAGGCCCTAAATCTTGCGGTGATCGTAGTAGACAAATTGACCATTGGAATCGAGATCCGTCTATTGCAAATAAGAGGCCTAATCATACTCTTTCAATTTAGTGGATTAAAATTTCAGTTTAGGCACCGAGAGCTCAAGAACAAACCCCTGCTCTTCTTCATGGCCGAGTTGCACTTTTTGGGGCATTTTCTGCGACCTAGGTAGCAAGTTTTGGGTAAAAAACTGCGACCTGTCCCAGGAATGGCCTGAAAAGTATGACTTGTCAGAGAGAGGGGTTCTAGTGTTTTTTTTTGGCTGAGAGTTGGGATTTTATGGTTATGATGTAGCCTTTCCTTTCTTTACACTGACAAACATGATGGTTTTGTACAGATATGGTTGAATTGAGGATCAACTGGAGAGAGAGAGAGACCTAGACACATTATGGTCTGAGATCCAAGAGGATCATGTTGTCCATGCTGCATTGGCTAGATTAGGAGTATTGAAGTTTGTGGAGAACCCTTTGATGAGAGCAGGAGAGCCCTTTTTGGCCCAAATTGTCAGCTATTGGGATCCGGATTATGAGATATTTATAGTGCAAGGGCACCCGATTGAGCTGACTGTCCAGGATATATATTTCTTGACTGGTCTCTCGCCACTTTGGATGGTGGTAAATACATAGGTAGTGTTACCGCGAGGGCGAAACATTATGGAGTTTGTAGAGTGCCATTGTCGACCGGGTCTCCATGTGAAAGGGACACGAATACCGATCGAAGATCTAGAGAGGCTAGAGACTCATGCTGTGGCCGTAGCAATACTGTGTATATTAGGCAACCAGACACTCCACCACATCACTGGGGGTCATATGATGCTTGTTGAGAGTGTATTGAGTGGGACCTACTATGGGTGGGCCCAAATGATGTTGTCATCATTGAAACGAAAGTTGTCGCTATGCAAGTGACAGGTGAACCATCATGGTGCATATGGCATAGTGCTTTGCTCGTTCTTATTTGAGAAGATCCCGACACTTTGGTTTCACATACAGATCCAGGATGGAGGCCCGTGAGAGCCCAAGATGCACCGATGGGGGCGGCTACTGTGTAGAGGGGGAGGTTGGGTGGTCGGATGGGTGTTCCAATCCGATTTTTTCGCAGATTGGGATCAGATGCCATTGTACATAGACGACTATCCCTATAGTAGGATGAGTTATCATGGGGACCCGGACTTGCCACTGCCTCCAGGTCGAGCATGGGGGCCCGATGGTAAGTGAAAAGTTGCTTATATTTTATGTGCATTTTAAAGTTTCGGAATATTGTATATGGTATTGATTGATTGAATTTTGGTATGTAGATATAGCACCAGTAAAACCGACTGGGTATATGGGACGACCCGTAGTATCAGGTGCTACAGGACCTAGTGGATCAAAGGGACCACAAAATGAGGATGTAGTGGCCCTCCTGGAGGAAATTCGTCATAGATGTGAGAGGCTGTTAACTGGTGTTTTAGAGCGCGGCTGGCAAGACCTTGACAACCAGTACATAGAGCCATGTATTGGTCTACCCTCGGAGTGGCGAGGAGTCATGCGGCACATGGCGATGGCCAAACAGGGGATGCACGATCTACAGGCTACAGGAGCCGAGCCATTGGACCGAGACCCTCCAGATAGTGATTATATGTAGGGGTAGGAGGTGCACCTAGTTTTGATTTTTTAACATGTTATGGGCATGTCATATGTATCGGAGTTAATGGAATCGAAAACATTGTATATTTGAACGACACATATTATGGATATGCATCGTTTTATGGTTTAATGTTATTGTCTTGTGTTAAATGCGTGTGATAAATGCCAATATAGAATATTTTTTTCAATGCTATCTACATAGTGATTTTGTGCTCTAGGTACATGGCTGAATGTAATGATTTCAAATTCACGCATCAAAATCTTCGCTCGTAAATATCTTCTAAACAGGACTGGATTATGCACACGTTATACACCATTCAATTTCATGACAAGCAACAAAGAATCTAAATGAACATGAAGGTGGAGGATGTGATGGTCAAGGGCATCAAATAACAAACCTCTCACTACATCATACTTGACCTGATTATTGGTGGCAAAACCAATGCATACACCGTTAGAGAGGACAAACGAATGTAAGGGGGTGAAAATGGCCTAGGTTGACGAGGCTAGATTCTGGGAGTAGCGACTTGCACCATCGGCATAACCGATATATGGTGTGGACAGGGGGTCCATCAAAAGAGTGCCACAAGACAATAAATGAGAGGATGATGAAAAATGCCGACAACCTGAACGCAAGGTAGAAAATCAAAAAAGCACTGCTAGAGGGAATGCTATGGGTAGGATTTCTACCCCCTACATAGTGAAAAGAGGATGGTGTGGGGGAACGGCGTTGGGGGTAGTTTGTTCTCAGACCACGAGAGTCACCATATACATGGATGGTTCCATTTTTCTTATGGGCTGGAAAAATGAAGTCAGGGGTGGAAAAGGCTTCCATGATGTCGTCATCACAATAGAAGATGGGGTTACTGGTGGAAGGATAACCGCATGAAGCAGAAAAGCTACCTGACCGATCATCATGAGAAGAGAGGTTCACATTCGCATCATCATGGGGGGTGACGAAAAAACAAGTAGATGAAGGATCCGTTGATGTTGAGCCCAGGGTGATCGCTGAAGGGAGGTTAGAAGAAACAGAAGGGGAAGCCCCAGAGGGGTCTTCCACCATGGATCTCATGGATGATCACAGGTAGAGGATAGTGACTGAAGACTTTTTCATTTAGACATTGGGAGGGGGAATGTCAATGGGAGTGGATATGTCCTCTGGCTCACCTATGGCATAACATCCAATTAAAGGGGAGGTAGACTCATGGTGGTCACTCTCGTATTGGTGGACTACTTCCAAGGAGGTGTGCTAGTCTTTGAGGCAAGGAAAGAGGTGGGTATAATGGCCATGGAGATCACACAAAGCACAAGGGTGGTTGGTGTGCACAATCTTGGGGTTCTTGGCTGCATTCATCAAAGAAAAAGGGATTTTAGGGACCTTAGACTTAGGAAACACGACATTGACCATGAAATTGATATGAAGAAATTCAGGACAATTATGGGTGGCATGACCGAAAAAATCACACAAAGCACACAGGGGGGTACGCTTTGGAGGCTGAGGAGGAGCAGGGGTTGTCTGGGCAGCCTTGTCCTTAGGTGCCTTCTTTTGGACTTTCCCCCCCTCACCTCAGGCTTTTGCAACAAGAGTAGGTTCCTGTGCTAACTAGGCGGGATAGTGGCTAGGGGATCAATGTACCAGACTGGGATCCCCAGGGTCATGTTAGGAAGAGACAAGGTAGCCATAACAGGTACCGAAAATACTCCAGGAGGGGGAGCAAGAAACAATATCTGACTAGAGGGGTAATGGCCAAGCGGGGCAACTCCAAGATGGTTAAGGCTAGGGGGAATCGTTCCAGGAGGGTAGATAGGATCATGGACACTAGCTGCAGAAGAGGGGGCTGGAGGAGGGGGTCCTGAAGGCTGAGTCGAAGTACTAGGAGCAAGTTGCGGAGGGTAGGGCTACTAGCTAGTCAGACCGAGATGATTGCATCATGCAAACATTCGATGAGCTAGCGTTTGAGATAGGAGGGGGGAGACCAAGGAATGAACCAAGAAAAGAGGAATATTTATAGAATCTGGGTGAGACACTAGTCAGAGGTTCAATTGCTTGTTTATTTTCCACCGAAGAGATAATCGACTCAGGGGAGGTCCGAGACTTCAGTTCGTAATATGTCAACTGATTGATGGTGACGATCTTTCCACTGTGAGGAAAGAACATCTTACGGTGAACCGTAGATGGGACATAATACATTGCATAAGTGTAGCTATGACCCGATATAATTTTTTAGTCTAAGGGGGCATCAACGACTTCAACGAAAACACAAACAGTCTTGCCCGCAAGAGTAATAGGACAATTGCGGAACATGCCAAGTGGTGAGGAAGAGTGTCTGTCCCATGCATGGAGGGTGATAGTCGAAGGGGCTTACTCAGGAGATCTGAGTTGCTTCGAAACATAAGTGTACATCACAGAGATTGATGCCCCCTTGGCAATGATACAATGGGACATGTTGGCATTCCAAATCTTGACAGGTATTTGGAAGGCGACGAATGCAGGAAGGGGGGGATGTTCTGACTTGTCAATGTAGAAGACAATCAAATTATCATCTGAAGGATCTACAACACCCATAGCAGTTAATAGAGCTTTTCATTGTGAAGGGAACGATTGGAGGACTTTCAGTGTTGACAAGGTGGCAGGGGATTGCACCAAGTCATCTACTATAATTTAGGAGTGGGCAGCATTACCGGAAGCAGCATTTCGGCGTAATGGTCCCTTGGGGATCTTGGTATGAACCTATGCCTTAGGTTGAGGGATCAGTAAAGGACCATTGTGTGTCAAAAGAGGCTCTATGGGACCTGAAGATGGGGGCTCGGTAGTAGACGTAGCGAGGGGTGGGTGTATAGGCGGGACCGAGTCTGAAGGTTTAGGTCAGCGATATTGGGTTGGTGAGAGTTCATCATGAAGATCTGGTAATCAGAGGTACAGATGGAGGAGGTTGAGTGGCCGCCTGAATTTCAGGGGGTTGGGTAGCCACATATCCTTTCCAGGGGAAAGGATTGCTAAACAAAACCAGTTGGATAGGGGCAGCATTGGGAGGAACCAAAGGGGAGGCTTGATGTCCTCGAGATGCTGCTTGAGCTTCCCATATATAACACATATGAGGTAAAAGAGGACAATCATGGGTGTAGTGACCATAGAAACCGCAACAAGAACAAGGCTTATTTGTGCGAATAGTCCTGTCCTGCTTGGGTTGAGTGCCCTATTTCTGGGTCGCAGTGTTAGATGTATTCCCTTGGGGATTGTTCCCTGGATTACCTGGGGTAGATTTGTTTTGGTTTCCCTTCCTCTTATTTTTGGAAGTAAGAGTATTAGTCGCACTCTACTACACATATACCTGACCCTGGGGGGGGGTGGATGTTGTTGTGGAGTTTGAGAAGGCAAGGGAGGTTGAGGTGCTTGTGCTGGAGGAGCTGGAGCACCAGACTGCGGATACAGATAATAAGGAGGTTGGGAAAAATTGGGGTAAATAGGTTGGGAAAAAGGAGGAGACATGTCGTATCCTAGATACATGCTGCAGGGAGGGGGAAAAGTGCTGGAGGAGTTGGCCCCTCCCTGAGGGAAACCATAAACCATGGGAGGATGAGTGTACGGATGTGAAAGGGCTCCAACGATAATGTCGGCAGCATGGGATGCCCTTGGTGCGTTGGCACCACTAGGTCTAGAGAGATCAGGTAAGATGGTATAAACATAACCAGATTGTGCGTAGATTTGGTCATATTTCAATGCAATCTGGAGGGAAAATTCCTTGGTTTGAGGGAAGTGAGATGCGACATCTTTTCCAATAGCAGGCAAAAGGGATCTGAGAAACCAGTCCATGTAGACACGGTCTTTTAAAACAAGGTCTCGACATAGGCTCTTCCTTCTGTGCCATTCTTGAATATGGTCAAATAGGCGGGTAGCAGAATTTTTTTGAAAAGAGGTCAAGAGTTTGTTATTGGTGACATAACAAAGGGGAAGCTGGAAGTAAGACAGAAAATCCTTGGCAAGGGTCGCAAAAGCAGTATGATAAGAGGAGGCCTAGTTGACATACCACTTGGAAGCTTCTCCAGTAAGCGTACACTAGAATAATCGAAGATGAACAGAGTCATCGGTGATGGAGTGATCCAGGTGGATCATACATGTCAAAGTACAGGTGGCTTAAGTACAAAGGCTTGAAAATCAAAGTGTTAGAAAGTCTCTTGAACTAGGTTCAGGTTGTAGATCTCATCCTACTGATTCCAACAATGTAGACGACACTCAATTCTAAGTCCGTATGAAGGAGTTAGGAGCAGTCAAAGTTTGAAGTTTGACTTGGTGATGTGGTAGCTTAAGGAGGTGACAATTTGGAAGAAATCCAGCTACCAGATTACGACCAACCTCGACCAGATTTCGAGAAAATTTGTGGGTCCCTTAAATTGACTCCTTCAGTCAATTTTTGAAAATTTGAAAACAACCATATTGTTTTAAAATAACAAATAAAAAATATATATAAAATAAAAGGTGGCAAGTCAACAACCCCGCCACCCCACACAAATCGGCATAACAATAAATAGTATTTTAAGGGGGTTGGCGACCATCACCCCATCAGCCTCACATTCCACGACCCCTCGTTATATAATGGCCACACCATCCAATACACATAAGTGGTGTTGGGGGTTGTGAACCCCACCACCACCTGTGCCTTACTATGCCACATACATGGCAACCGACAGAGATCACGGGTGGGCCACCCAATGCGGGCCGACCCCCCATAAACTATCATTTCAAAACAACGACGAATCCCTAAAAATTAAATGTGGATTTTTAAAATAGGTTTTTGCCTTTATTCGGAGGGGTAGGGGTTTGACCACCCGACCTCCTCCCTCATAATTTGGATCTCAACCAACTTAGCCAAACAAACTCTTTGAAAAATCTGCCAATTTTTGTGCATATAAACCTTCATTTCTGCAGTGCGCCCAGGGGCAAACAGAAGCCAACATAGAAATCAAGGCAGCGGAACCTTGAGCAGTGTGTAGGAGGGGGCCAGAACCATGAATTGAGTCATTTTTTTAGAGGGGCCAGATTTTCACTTTGTCATATTAAGGAGAATTTTATA
This sequence comes from Pinus albicaulis, assembly GCA_034641835.2. Classification (NCBI taxonomy): domain Eukaryota; kingdom Viridiplantae; phylum Streptophyta; class Pinopsida; order Pinales; family Pinaceae; genus Pinus; species Pinus albicaulis. The sequence continues at coordinate 101,957,800 of CM076574.1, read as the reverse complement.
TGGATTCCGCACTACTCGACGCTACGAATCCAACGATGTTGTCCATTCCTTCATCAAAGGTCTACAATTTTTGGGTACTTTCAGCCATGGAGGTATAAGGGTGTTATTTCTCATTTTTGTACTTGTACTTTCATTTTTGCCACTTAATGAAGAAAAGGGCTTCCCCACTATTTGAGCAGGGCCTGAAGACGTAGTCCCTCCTAGATGAAATCCGACATCAATTCTGCTTTTTCTTGCATGATGTTAAATGCTTCTCTCTTCTTATGTTATGACTTTAAAATTTCTTGTTTTAAGCTACAATTTTCACATGTAATTCTTTAACACATCTCAAACAAAGGATTTTGGATCATGGAGTTAGATGAACACCACATGTGGAAAGAATGAACATGGTTGGTAGGATCCTCTCCAACAATTCCTTCAAAATTGGGGATTTCTGAAGGGAGTTTGGTTAGCATAGCAGGCCAACCAGGATCATGGTGTATGGGGTCATTAATCAACTGACTAAAATTGGGAAGGCTTAGGCTTGCCATATAAGAAAGCAAGGGAGCAACTGGAATAGTTCCTGTTGTGGCACCAATAGTAGTGTTTCCAACATTAGGGTCGGGGTTGCCACCAATGTTAGGTCCTGAACTAGACATGATGAAGGTGAAAGGTGGAGGAGAGCCGGGGATAGAACAAAAAGGGGAACCCGATGAACCAGAATCAGACTCAGAATGGGGACTCGGTGGAGGACGAACATGAACCCTATGCGGTGGGGTAATTCTTCCTAACGGAAACTGAGGATGAATGCCTTGGAGTATCCTAGATAGACGCCTTGGGGGCACAATGATGGTAAAGAGAGATGGAACAGAATAAGGAAGAGAGGTAAACAAGGGCAGTGAGGTGCTAGATCAATTGATTACAATGTTTAAGTCTTGGCTTAGCAGTGTAAACCAAGCACTCTTCGCTTAGGGTGTGCATGTATGTGATAAGTGTGTTAATTTTAATTAATCCTAGATGTGTGTAGAGAAAAAAATAAAAAATATGTTGTATAATTGTAAATAAAACTGAAAATGACAGTAAAGGAAAATGAATGCGACAGTAAAATAAATAGCTAAAGATGTATCAATTTAAACCCCAGTAGGAGGGCTTCCCAAAAACCAGTCTATGGGTGGGTGAAATCTAGTCAAAACACACAAAATGAATAATGGATCAAAGGTCGGGAGGGATAGGGATCTAAAAGTTAGATCTGCTGGAAAGAGGGGCAGAGAACAACAAAAAACCAAAGGAAAAAATGATGCAAAATAGGTGGCGAAAGGCTACAACCTGAAGGGAAACGGGGGGTCCCCTAAAGGAGGACCAAAAAAAAATGAAAAGAGATGTTTTGGATCGATAAATAATCGATCTGAAATGGATCTAAAAGTATAGGTTCAGATTTGAAAAATCGCTGAAAAACATTGAAATCTTAGAGGACCTGCTTCAACTAAACTCCTCCTAAAAAGGTGGAAGTGTACTGAAGCCCTAAGGGTCTTGGTTCCTACTTCAAGGAGTAAAAATAATCAAGTACAGGTCCAAGACGGGTGAAGACGGAGGTCAAACAACCTTGAATAGTGCCCCAGACAAACCTAGAAAAATCAGAGAAAAAATCCCATAAAAATTACAGGTTGCAGTTTCTGACATGTTTTCCACTCAAGTCACAGTTTTGAGGTTGTGTTCCGCTACCTAAGAGCTAAGGTCATAGTTTTTGGCCCAAAAAGTGTGTCCTTCACTTTTGGCTATTTCGGGAGCATATTTTAGAAAAAAAGTGTCGTCTCTTCTGCGACTGATACTTGTTACCTGCGCAAAGGGTCCATAAACACACATAAGTTAGAATTTTTACTATTTTAGGGGTTTAAAGGTTAAAAACAACATCAAGAAATGAAAAATAAGAATTTGAACAAAAAACCTAGGGGTTGAAGCAGCTGGTCATGCAGGGATCTAAAAAATGACAATGGTCATAATTATAAACCCTTGTGGAGTTGCCAGTTGTAAGTGTGAATTCTAATCACAAGCGTATGAAAAAAGCTCACTTTATCTGTGCATAACAAATAGCCTTAACATCAAAGATGGCTGTCATTTTCCTTATATCTGTAGTTAGTTATTAGAATAAATGCTACAAAAATCCAGATCTATGTAGTTAAAGACATTAAACGGCAAATAATAAGCAAGATTTGCTCCATGCATCCAATGAACAAGACAAAACATTTTAAATAATTTTTTGTATTATGACACTTGGGAAGGGAACATAGAAGGATGTTACCATTCCCCCTCAATGGGATGGGTTCTTATATGTCCTCAGCGATTCAGATCTAATATCTCTCTCTCTTGATGGTGTAGAAAACCTAGGCAAAAATGGAACTCAAGGGGAGTTCACAAGCAAAAAGTAGAAAAATATGACAATGATGGAGGATCAAAGTCAACCCAAAAGTATAGATCCAGAGTGATCATTAGCCAAAAAAAGGTAGTGAATGAATGGAAAAACCCTTCTATTTATAACAAAATATTGAGTTATTCTAGTTATTGGTGCATACTTAAAATATTATTAATCAAATCTAGATCCGAATTTTATGGAATATTTTATTATTTTTGTTGGAGGGAAAAAAGAATTTGAATTTTGTCAAATCCCTTTATTATAAAAAATAAATAAATGATTTATTATTATTTGAAGAATTTGGTTGAGTAATAATTAAATAAATAGTGATTTATTTGATTATTTATAAATGATTTAGTCAAATTTAATAAGGAATATTATTTAAATAATGTTTTAAATAATTATTCCTAGAAAATAATAAGATAAATAATGATTTATCTAATTAATTTTCCTATTTTGTGTTAATGACAAGGAATATTAATTAAATTGTGGTTTAGTTAATTATCCGTTGAGTAAAATCAAACAAATAAGGATTTATTCAGTTATTCCTCATGGGGTTTCCTGTTTAGACCATAAACTACTTAATAAATTATGGATTATTAAGTTATTTTTCATAGTGAAAGAAATTTTATTGTGGTAAAATTGGTCTTATATGGTGTACTTTAATCCATCTAATAGTAATAGGTTATATGACCAAAAAATGGTGTAACACTTAGTCCTTAGTCCAACCATGGATAAGTTAAATAATCATCTAGATGATGTCGAGATTTGAGATGCTTCACAAGACTTATGTCACTTCCTTAAGTAAAATTATGCACCTCTAATAAGGTATTGACATAGTAATTAAGGTAAAAAACAAATAGTGTGAATGCTTCTCCCACATGCTTCAAAAAAAATATGGTTTGTTTCCACAATAAGAGACTTAAACTAGTCACAAATTTATCTCAAAAATCCACACATAGGAAAACATTGTTGGAAAATGTAACTAGTATCGGTATTCATAATTTTTGTTTGGTTTATGACATGATGTAATTATTATATTTTTCAAAAAGAAGAAAAAGAAAAATATTGTAAAATAAAGATTAATCTATAAAGCATGGGTTTCATGCTTGGGTCATTAGTCAAATAGGTCAAAGCATCCATTGCATGTCTATAGGATTGTCTTAAGTCAAAGTGTCATTTCCATTATGTAAAAGACCCTCTTGGGAACTTGTATCAAAGAAAGAAAATTATTTTTTATTTTAGAAAATGTCTATAGTGCTCCTAAGAACAAGTCATCCAACTAGCTAAAGTTAGCCTAGCAGTGGGCTTAAATATCTTCCAAAAGGATATATAAGGAGGATATTCAAAAACCTTTGAGACATACATATACACACTTCATTTCAGAGATGGTCTATGGTTCAAAAAGGATGTGAAGGAGACAAAAAGGGCAGAAGATCCTAGCATAAGATCAATTTTCCCTATAAATCATTGAAGGTATGAAATATGAAAAATTTCTTGGGCGTTCTCAGTCTGAAGTTACATGAAGATTTTTGCAGTTTATCATTGGAAGTTAAGAAGGAAAGATTCACTAGCTAGTTGACTTATGTCTTGGTGGAAGAAAAGGGTATTGTTTAGGTTTTTGAAGTATCCTTCTAAATTAATAAGAATAAAAGTTATTGTGGGTTTTCCCCTGGCTTAGAGCCTATATATTAGGTTCATGTGATCTATATTTTTTTGGAACTTATTTAATTATGAGAACCTAAACATAATAATAATAAGAAAATATTAATATCACAAGTAAATGTCATATGAGGAAAATGTTAAGTTAACATGCTACCTTAATATATTTTCCAACATGGTATCATAGCTAAGGTTAAGACATTATAAGTTACATAGATCATTATTGTTTGAATGCTTGCAATCTCCTTAAAGGCCGAAGTAATTGAAGGAAAAACAAAACTTGAAAATAACATCTCTTTAATAGATTATATCTCTTTCATAGAGGCTGAATACCTGTACTCTACTTAAAAAGAAAAAAAGGTTATCTGTATAGGCCGAAAATCTATGAGAAAGAACAACGAAAATCTTTATTAACTAAATCATGTGTCAAGAATTCTAGGAGATTGTTTGAGTGTGGCTTGAAGGAAGGTGTATCACTATAATAGAGTGAAGAGATGAAGGAGACTAGAAGAATTGAATTTCTTATATGTAAAATATCCGTGGTAAGGTCATAGTCCTATACCAGGGAGGTTGAAGAATTGAAAAGTAGTTCTTATCTATTTTATGAGACAAGATTAAGCCAAATTTGTAAGAATTTTTGTAATGGACTAGATCATATCAATACTATTAAACTAGCGAATAAGTGTCCCTAAATAAAGAGAAGGATCACAATTGAGAAAATATATTTTGAAGTCTGTTTGCAAGGCACTTGCAATGTTTTTTAAAGCCCTAACCGTAGAAATAAATCTCTGAGAAGTTCTAATAAAATAGGTTGAGACCTATGATCTCATTTCCTATAGAATCCAAGGTTTTAAGTAATGCTACTTATAGATGATACAAAACCTCAACATCAATGTTTTTATAGTAACTATGGTGAGCCCTAACTAGAGGACCGAAGTTGCAAAATAAGCCTCACTCCTATCATCAAGGATAGTGGAGGATTGACATATACAATTAAATCTTCAGTTTGAGGACCTATAGAAGAATTTACATCATACCCTAACAAGAATTCAATGACAACAATATTTATCCATCTTGACAAGTATTTTTGTCTTGACACCTTTAAAGGCTTCTCTTGAATCTAATATACAATTCAAGCTTGAAGTAAAGAAAAGTCACGTTGGGAAGAATATCTTTGAAAATTTTCTCTTAATTATGAAGAAATTACATATATAAAATTCATCTTTGCGAATAATTCTCATTCAAGCAAGGAAATTTGATGTTTTGTGTTGTGTAACCAGCTCCAAAAATAGAAGAAAAGAGATATCAATACCTTAGAAATAAGCCACTTCGAGGGGGCAACCTCCAATACATTACATGAATGAACAATTCTTGGATGATACAATTTAAAAAACCTCCTTTCTATATATAGGGGTCCATGTGGCCATAATGTAATCCTACTGGGCCACAATGTAATCCTAGCCGACCTAACAATAATAATTTAAGGGCACAATAATAACAAAATGGGGGTTACAAGGGTACAATAATAACAATAAGGGGTTTACACTTATAACAATAAGGGACTATACTAGTAATATAGGGACCTAACATGCCCCTCTCCTCCAAAAAAGTGTTGTCCTCAACGCTTGAGTAGCTCTGGGTGCTTCTGTATAAACTTCTCATCCTCCCATGTAGAATCTTCAGTGGGTAAGTTCTTCCACTTGATGAGATACTCTGAAATTGATCGATTCTGTAGATGTCGAGTTCTTGTTTCTGTGACCGCTTCAGGTTCCAATATGATTTTTCCTTCCTCATCAAGTTCTGTAAATATTGTTTGAACTGGAATATTTTCACCTATAACCTTCTTTAAGCATGAAACATGGAAAACTGGATGCACTCGCGAAGAAGCAGGAAGCTCCAATTTGTGTGCCATAGTACCAATCTTTTGCAACACCTTGTAAGGACCATAGTACTTTGGCGATAATTTATTATCCTTCTTTGCTTGCTTGAGGGACATTTGTTTGTATGGTTGTAGCCGTAAAAATACCCAATCTCCTACATCAAAACTTCTCTCGCTGCAATGTTGATTTGCCTGTTGTTTCATTCGATTTTGTGCCAAATTCAGGTTATCCTTTAAGAGTTGGAGAACTTCTTGTTGATGCTTGATGTGATCTTCCATTGCTTGAACCTTTGAATTTTCTCTTAAAGATGATGTGATGGATGGTGGATGATATCCATTAAGTGCCATAAATGGGGTCATTTTTGCTGCAGTATGGAAGGAAGTGTTATACCACCATTCAGCAAGAGGTAACCACTTGACCCATTGTGTTTGTTTATCAGATACAAAACAATGAAGATATCCTTCCAAACATTTATTTGCTATCTCAGTTTGACCATCAGATTGAGGATGATAAGATGAGCTATGAGCTAATTGAGTACCCAAACAAGAAAATAACTCCGTCCAAAAATTTCCAGTAAAAATGGGATCTTTGTCGCTCACAATAACCCTTGGGCTTCCATGTAGCTTTGAATTCTATCCATAAATGTAGTAGAAATTGTACTTGCTTTAAATGGATGAGATAATGCACAAAAGTGTGCATACTTGGTAAGTCTATCAACTACCACCATGATGACACTCTTTCCTTCGGACTTAGGTAAACTTGTGATAAAATCCATTGAAATCTCCTCCCAACGTTGACTTGGAATGGATAAAGGTTGTAGAAGTCCCGGTGTCTTAATTGTTTCCACTTTATTCTGCTGGCAAACCAAACATTCCGCCACAAACTTTTGAATATCAGATTTAAGGCCATCCCAAAAAAATTCTTTCTTCACCCTGTGGTAAGTTTTTAAAAATCCCGAGTGTCCTCCTAAAGGAGAAGTGTGCAATTCCCGAAGAATATTTTGTTTTAGTTGGGAATTCTTACAAAGATATAAGCGATCTTTGTACCATAAGGAATCATTTTTCCAACTAAATGTATCAGATGTACTAGGATCTTGCCGCAACTTTTGAATGAGTGTCCATACATCTTTGTCCTTCTTCCATTCATCTCTTGCTTCAGTTATCCAATCTGGTTGGATAATAGAAATGGCACAAAGCAATGCTTCCACCTCTTCATTGTTTCTTGAGAGTGCATCTGCAACAACATTAAGCTTTCCTTTTTTGTAGATTATTTCAAAGTCATAACCCAACATCTTTGTGACCCATTTTTGCTGCTCTTCTGAAGATAGTCTTTGTTCCAAAAAGTGTTTAAGACTATCAAGATCAGTTTTTACCTTGAAGTGTCTTCCCATTAGGTAAGTTCGCCATTTCTTTAGTGCATGCAGTATTGCTAACATTTCCTTCTCATAAATAGGTTTCTGTAAATACTTTCCTTTGATTTGACGACTTTCAAAAGCAATGGGTCTTCCTTCCTGCATTAAAACTGCACCAATTCCATTTCCTGAGGCATCACATTCCACAATAAAGGTTTTTGTGAAGTCTGGTGTAGCTAAGACCGGGGCTAGGCACATTGCCTCTTTAAGACGTTCAAAGGCCTTAGTTGCTTCAGGAGTCCATGAAAATGCATCTTTCTTCAATAATGTTGTTAGAGGTGCTGCTATTCTCCCATAATTCTTAACAAACTTGCGATAATACCCCGTTAACCCGAGAAATCCTCGCAACTTCTTTATGGTTGTCGGGACTTTCCATTCCTTAATGGCTTTAATTTTGTTAGGGTCTACTTTAACACCCTCGTGAGATATAATATGACCCAGATATTCCACCTCTTGTACTCCAAAGAAACATTTGGATGTTTTTCCATATAATTGTTTCTCCTGCAATAGTTTGAGCACCCTGTCAACATGTTCAACATGATCCTTCCAAGACCTGCTGTAGATTAGTATATCATCAAAAAATACTAGCACAAATTTTCTAAGGAAGGGTTTGAAAATGGAATTCATCAACCCTTGAAATGTAGAAGGTGCATTGGAAAGGCCAAAAGGCATGACCAAAAATTCATAATGACCCTCATGAGTTCGAAATGCTGTTTTTGGAATATCTTCAGTCTTCATTCTAATTTGATGATATCCCGAACGAAGATCCAACTTGGTAAAATAAATTGCTCCATGTAATTCATCCAATAATTCATCAATCACAGGAATGGGAAATTTATCTTTAATGGTGAGCTTACTGAGCTCCCTATAATCTGGACACATTCGCCATGATCCATCCTTCTTGTGTACCAATACGACGGGAGTAGAGAAAGAACTTTGACTAGGTTGAATTATACCTGCCTCTAACATTTCTGCTATCATACGTTCAATTTCGCTCTTTTGGAAGTAAGGATATCTATAAGGCCTGATGTTTGGAGGAACACTTCCTGGAATCAAATGAATAGCATGATCATGATCACGAATAGGTGGGAGTCCTTTGGGAGTTTCAAACACCCTGGAATGATTGTCCAAGACTTGTTGGAGATCTGCAGAAATAGATGATTTTGATGTTGGAACTTCTAGTGAGCATAATTGTGCAATTACACCTCGTTGTTCTTTCTTTAGAAGCTTTGTCATGACATTAGAGCTTATTATCTTTCCCGGCTTCCTGCAATACCCCGTAATTCGACTTCCTTTACTTCTGAAAAAAATTTCAAGAAAAGTTCTTGAAAATTAAAAGCTACCGTCCCCAAAGATTGTAACCATTGTACTCCTAGTACAACATCAGCACCTCCCATAGGAATGGAAAGCATTGGACTAGTCAATACACATTCCCCCATGGTTAGCTTGATATTATGGCATTTTCCAGAGCAATTTATAGTTCCTCCATTTGCAACCATCACTTGACATTCTGGTGCCGGGTATAGGAAACAATTTAATTCCTTGGCTACCTTACAATGAATAAAATTATGGGTGCTACCTGAATCAATCAACACTATTACCTTTTTCTTCTTGATTTGTCCTTGTATCTTGAGAGTTTGAGGAGTGGTAATTCCTGCCAGTGCATTACATGATATGGTCGGATTCATTTCTTCCTCTTCTAGGGCTGGTTCCTGGTGTATATCCTCTTCTTGTTCATTTTCTTCTTCCTCTTGACAATCGATGTAAAATAATTTCTTCTCAACACACTTATGACCTTTAGTGTATTTGCTATCACAACTATAGAAAAGCCCTTTTGCTCTTTTTTCTTCCAATTGTTGTGGTGTCAACCTTGTAGGTTGTGGAAATCTAGGCATAGCAACACTTTCTTCTTTATAAAATTTAGTGGTAGGCTTCCTTGTCGCCATTATTTTACATTCAAATTTTCTTGCCAACCTGAATGCCTTCTCCAATGAATCTGGTTCCAAAACACAAACTTCATGTTCGATGTTATCCTTTAGAGTGCCTATGAAGAGATCGATCCTGTGTTCCTCTGGAATATCAGTTACCCTTATATTCAATTTTTGGAAGTCCTCAATGTGCTGCCCCACTAAACCCTTTTGTTTGAGATTTATCAATTGGCTAAAGAAGGTGTTGCTCTTTGTATCCACATAATGTGCTATCATTTCCTCCGTAAAAATTGACCAAGTGACAATTTTTTTACGGGAGCAAAGCCATCGATACCATACAAATGTATTTTTTTCTAAATGTAAAGTTGCAATGCGTGCCTTTTGTGTGTTTTGCACATTATGGAGATCAAAATATTGCTCCATCTATAGTATCCATGTTACAGGATCCTTTCCATCAAACTTCCTCATATCCATTTTTGGAATATGGTGGTTCTTCCAGCCAACATTAGAGTTTATGAAATCATGATTAACATTTATTTTGTTCTCATCATGAGGTTCTTCTACTATCTTTTCACCATTAGGAAACATTTCTTGTATCAACTTTGTCGAACCTTCCATGTCTGCTTTTAGAACATTCTTCATACTTTGGCCATATTTGTATTTCGTCATTCATCTTAGCTTCCATGCACAGCTTCATTCATCCATCTTCAGCTTCCACGCCATTCTTCGATCGTCCATCTTGACTGCCATATTTGACTTCCATTTCATTTTTTGTTACTCTTTGCTAGAGTGACATTTGGTGCACGTGCTCTTTTAATTTTGAAATTTCATGTTGCAATTCTTCATCTTCATGAGTCATAGTAGAGCCTTCTTAAGGCTTAATGGGTGTTGAATTATTTTTACGGGGCATATTTTAGAACCCAATACTAATATCTATTCTACAATATGCCCTTGGAATCAATTCCAATTGATTCTTCAAACAAGACTTATGCAATTCGCAAAAAAAAATACACACCTTTTTCTTGCTTTTGAGGAGCTCGATATTGAAATTGGATTATCTTTGTAATTGAAGCACTTAAATATTTGAATTTTAGTATTGATGTAGAAATATGAATTATCTTTCGAATGCCACAGGTCTGACTTGATTTGGATTCTCCAAGACAAAGTTGTGTCCAATCTCCCACAATGACCTATTTATGAAGTGGTTCAGTACAACGAACTTGTACGACTTGCCACGTGTCACTGTTTCATCCTTCGGCTCTAAAATTTATATCCAAGAAACTACAGTCTGTGTACTAGCGACCAATTTTTACGACATTCCAATCTGATGCTCAGAGAGAGAGTTATGAAGATTTTCCCACGATCACCTCTTTGAGATGAAATTCAGGAGCCTGAAAAAACACTACCTTCCACAGATCATATCTCCAAAAATATTGTGAACCAAGATCTGAAATGTTTTGACGATGTTACTCAAGATTTCAGCTTCGCACCTTATGAATTTCAGCTTTTGAGACTTCGTAGAAAAAAAATTATAGCGACAATTCCACGATGACTTGTTTAGGAGCCTGAAAACAGACCTAAATTCCACAAATCATATCTCCGAAAATATTGTAAACCAATTTCTGAAATTTTTAGACGATCTTCCTCGGGATTTCGAATTTGCACCCTAAAAATTTCAGCTTCTGAAACTTCGTAGAAAAAATGTTGTAGCGAAAATTCCACGATGACCTATTTGGAGCAGCGAAACCCTAGAATCCAAAGCTCTGATACCAAATGTTGTGTAACCAACTCCAAAAATAGAAGAAAAGAGATATGAACGCCTTAGAAATAAGCCCATCGAGGAGCAACCTCCAATACATTACATAAATGAACAATTCTTGGATGGTACAATTTAAAAAACCTCCTTTCTATATATAGGAGTCCATGGGGCCATAATGTAATCCTAGTGGGCCACAATGTAATCCTAGCCGACCTAACAATAATAATTTAAGGGCATAATAATAACAAAATGGGGGTTACAAGGGTACAATAATAACAATAATGGAGTTACACTAACAACAATAAGGGACTATACTAGTAATATAGGGACCCTCTCCTTTATGCAATTGGGTTTGAGCACTTAGCAAGGGTAGGTTTTGTTATTCAGCAGAATGCATACCTAAGATCCTTCTAGGAAAATTATTCCCTAGTTTAGTTGAAAGAGTACATTAGAAAAATTTGAAGGCCTGACTTGATCTCACTTTTATCTAACTCTAAAAAAAGGTCTTTTTTCTATACTTACAATGATCTTGAAGGACTAAGGTATGTAGTCCTTAAGGTATGTATAATTATTTCTATGCATATAAGATCTAACACGAATTGTATAATGGTTTTAGGAAATATTTGATTATAGGGTTTATAGTCTTCATCTTGTTGAAGGTTGTAAACCCTAGTTGGTAATTGGAAACCCTAGCATATGGAAACCCTAATCCTATTCTATTTATCCCCTCATAGAAACCCTAACTCTTGAATTCTACAATTTGTAAGTGATTATGGAATTCCGGTGTGACCTCAAACCCTAGGGATGATGTTTCAAAGGGAAATATCAAGGAAATTATGGTTTCAATCTGAAAACCCTTAGAATTCTCCTTTTAAGATACCATAGAATCCATAGATTAATAAAATTAAATATTATAGGTTCGTAATAAAGGAAGAAAAATGAGAAATATAGCCAAGCAAATAAGTTAATGATGAGCATAATGATAATCAATACTAAATCCAAAGGAAGCCATTATTGTTCACAAAATATAAAAGTATTCCATTTATTTTCTTTCATTACATTATTGTTTACTTCCTTAGTATATCTACTTTTATTATCACTTAGTTATAACTTTTTATTTTATGACCTTCATGAAAGAGGATTCTAGGTATATTCCAAATACTATTATTCAGATATGAAGTCAAAAGGTTATAACCAGATCAAAGGGAGACTAGAATGGAGATTTGAATCTTGAAAGGATTTTGAAAAAGAAGCCTTGATTCAGAGGGAGCCTCGTATTACAACTTGGAAAGTACCTCCTCTATCTGGAAAAAAAGTAAAAAAAAAGAGGTATGATCATTTAATGCATTATCCTTATGTTAGGATATTTACAATTTACTTATATACAAATGACTATGAAAATGTCATAAGATGGAATATTTTTACATGATAGGGATCTAGGGTTTTACATTGATTTTTGGTACTTAGGGTTAGAAAATCCTTGTCAGACCTTAAATTAGAAAACCCATAGAATAAAGTGAAATATGAAACCCTAACTATTTTTTATCTCTTATCAAACTCTATTTATTGATTTTTAATGTTTTATAGATAAAATATAGGGTATATTGTCAAATCCTAGCAAAAATTGAATTAAGTAAACCCTAGAGCTTGAAATTCAAAATCCTTAGGTTTTATGTTTTCGATAAAAGTAAAAAACCTATTTAGGGTTTTTGACTAAAACCCTAGTAGTATCCTTGAAAACCGTAGACTTACAAAATTAACATCATGCTCTTGTACATGTATATTTTGCTTGGTTGTACTTGTTGATAATTGCAGGTACATGATTGTATGAATAATATGTAAGAACAAGACAAAGGTAAATCATGAGAAATACTTCATGATGGGCATAACATAAATAGGTAGTTGTAGGAACATTGTTTATATAGATGATGGAAAGAGGAAGCTGCTATGATGACATTGAACATTCCACATTGATGATTTAAGGTCAAGTTGTATCTAATTATTACTTGAAGATGGAGCTTGCAAAGAAAATAATAGCCTTAGAAATATTTTGGATGAGTTGGTCTACCTTAGGATGAATAACCTATATGATGGTACTCAGGGTTGGTATATTTCCAATTAACCTAGACGATACCTAGATCCTTGTTAGGGTGGATAAATTGGTCTAGATTATACCTAGCTCTCAATTAGGGTTGGTATCGTGACCTATATGATATCCAAATCCTTGTTGGGGTTGGTACCTTGGAAGGTAGCCTAGATGGTATCTAGATCCCTGATGGTGTCTTAACATATAGCCTAAATGACACCTGGATAATTATTGAGTTGGTTTCTTGGCGTATATACTAGATTAAATTAGTATCCTTGTTGATTTGGTGTCTTTGCAGGTAGCCTAGATGACACCTAGATTCTTGTTGGGATGGTGTCTTGGTAGGAATTCAAGATGACACATGGATCCTTGTTGAGTTGGTATCTTGGTAGGTATCCTATATGATACCAAGACCCTATTAGGGTTGGTGTCTTGGAAAATAGCTTAGATGACACCTATATCCCTATTGGAATGGTACCTTGGCATGTAACCTAGATGGGTTGATACCTTGATAGTTAGCCTAGATGGTATGTAGATATATAACATTTTACATGTTGTTTGTGATACTCTTATTATGATAACTTTTCAAAGTGAGTACTATCCTTGTACTAGTTAAACAATTATGAATATCTCCATAGTTAAGAGGGAGTGTTGGAAAATGTAACTAGTATCGGTCCTCATAATTATTGTTTGGTTCATGACATGATGTATTATTATATTTGTCTATGTATATATATATATATATATATATATATATATATCGTAAAATAAAAAATATTTTATAAAGCATGTGTTTCATGCTTGTGTCATTAGTAAAATAGGTCAAGGCATCCATTGCATGCCTATAATATTGTCTTAAGTGAAAGTGTCATTGTCGTAATGGAAAAGACCCTCTTGGGAAATTGTACCAAAGAAAGAAAATTATTTTGTATTTTGGAAAATTTCTATAGTGCTCCTAAGAACAAGTCATCTAGTTAGTTAAAGTTGGCCTAACAGTGGGATTACATATCTTTTCAAAGGGTATATAAAGAGGGTATTCGACATCCTTTGAGACATACATATACACACTTCATTTCAGAGATGGTCTGTTATTCAAAAATGATGAAAAGGAAACAAAAAGGCTAGAAGATCCTAGAATAAGATCAGTCTTCCCTAGAAATCGTTGAAGTTATGGAATATGTGAAATTTCTTGGGCGTTCCCAGTTTGAAGTTGTAGGCATAAATTGTAGCTTATCATTGGAAGTTAAGAAGGGAATATTCACTAGCTGGTTGACTTGTGTCTTGGTGGAATAAAAGGATCTTGTCTAGGTCTTGGAAGTCTCCTTTATTAATAAGAAGAAAATTTCTTGTGGGGTTTCCCATTTGGAGGGGTTTTTTCTTGGCTTGGAGCCTATATATTGCGTTCATGCGATCTCTATTTTTTTGGAATTTATTTAATGATGAGAACATAAACATAATAATAATAATAATAATAAAATATTAATATCACAAGTAAATTTCATGTGAGGAAATTGTTAAGTTAACATGCTTCCCTAATATATTTTCCAACATGGTATCATAGCTAAGGTTAAGACATTGGAAGTTAAAGAGATCATTGTTGTTTGAAGGCTTTCATCTCCATGAAGGCCAAAGTATTTGAAGGAAAAACTAAAATTTAAAATACCATCTCTTTGAAGGATCATACCTCTTAATAGAGGCCGAATACTTGTACTCTACTTTAGAAGGCCGAAAGGTTCTATGTATAGGCCAAAACTCTATGAGAAATAATAGTGAAACTCTTGATTAACTAAACCCTTTTTCAACACTTCCAGGAGATTTTTTTAGTGTGTATTGAAGGAAGGTATATCAATGTGTTAGATTGAAGACTTGAAGGAGCCTAGAAGAATTGAATTTATTATATGTAAAATCTTTGTGGTAAGGTCATCTTCCTATACCAAGGAGGTCGAATACTTAAAATGTACTTCAGAGATATTTTTTGAGACAGGATTAAGTAACATTTTGAAGAAGGCTTGTAATGGACTAGATTAGATCAAGACTATTAAACCAACGAAGAAATGTCCCTAAATAAAGAGAAGGATCATAGTTAGGAAAAAATATATTGAATTCTGTTTGTGAGGAATTCACAGTGGTTATTAAATCCCTAACCAAAGAAACAAATATCTGAGAAGTTCTAATAAATAGTCCAAGACCTATGATCTCATTTCTTATAGAATCCAAGTTTTGAAGTAAAGCTACTTATAAAAATATAAAAAACTACAACATCAAAGTTTTTATAGTAATTATGGCAAGACCAAACTAGAGGATCGATGTTGCAAAAATAGCCTCACTCCTATCATCAAGGATAGTGGAGGATTGAAATATACCATTCAATGTTTAGTTTGAGGACTCAGTAGAAGCATCTACATCATACCCTAACGAGAATTCAATAAGAACAAAAGTTAGCCATCTTGAAAAGTATTTTTTTCTTGGCACCTTTAAAGGCATCTCTTGAAGCTAACATAGAAGTCAAGCTTGAATTGAAGAAAAGTCACCTTGGGAAGAATATCTTTGAAAATGTTCTCTTAAATACAACTATGAAGAAATTACAATCTAGACTTTATCCTTGGGAAGTTTTCTAATTCAAACAAGATCATTTTAAGTGTTGGCATTAGGTTATGGGAACTCACAGAAGAATCAAAGTTATGCTCTATTCCATGAAGTGGACACCCAAGCTCTTTTCAGGAAAAGGATCCCCTAGTTCAGTTGAAAAAGTACCATGGAAAAAGTTGAAGGGTTGGCTTGATCTCACTTTGATATGACACTATAAAAAAAGGGATTTTTTGTAGAGTTCCAGTGATTTGTTTGGACTAAGGTATGTATTCCCTAAGGTATGTATAATTTTTTTTATTCATATAGGGTCTAACATGAATTGTATTAGGGTTTTAGGACATATTTGGTTCTAGGATTTTTAGCCTTCATATTTTTGAAGGTTGTAAACCCTTGTTGGTAATTAGAAACCCTATCGCATGGAAACCATAGCCCTATTTTGTTTATTCCCTCATAGAAACCCTAAATCTTGACTTATAGGTTTTTAAAGTGAGGGTGGAATTTCAGTGTGACCTAAAACCCTAGGCTGATTTTTCAAAGTGAAATATTAAGGAATTTAGGGTTTAGATATAAAAACCCTTGGAATGATACCCTGTAATTATAATACCCTTGGAATTATGTTAGGATATTTACAATTTCCTTATATCTAAAATACTATGAAAATGTTAAAAGATGGCATATTTTTACATGATAGGAATCTAGGCTTTTACATTAATTTTTAGTGCTTAGGATTAGAAAATCCTTGTTATAATTTAAATTAGAAAACCCCTAGAATAAAGTGAAATCTAAAATCATAACTATTTATTCTCTCTTATAAAACTATTTTTCTTGATTTTTTAGGGTTTATAGATAGGATCTAAGGTATATGTTCAAACCCTAGAAAAAATGTATCAAGTAAATACTAAGGCTTGAAAGCAAAAATCCTTAGGTATGATGTTTCCACTGAAAGTAAAAACCATATTTAGGGTTAATACATGAAATATATAGGGTTTAAAATTGAAAAACTAGTAGTATCCTTGAAAAACCTATAGTAACAAAATTAACTTCATGCTCTTGTAAATGTATATTTTTCTTGGTTGTACATGTTAATAATTGAAGATGCGTGATTTTATGAGGAATATGTAAGAATAAGACACAATTAAATTGTGAGAAAGACTTCATGATGGGAATAATGGAAAGAGGGAGTTGTAGGACCACCTTGGGAAATTGTATCAAAGAAATAAAATTTCTTTGTATTTGGAAAATGTCTATAGTGATCCTAAGAACAAGTCGGCGATCTAATTGAAGTTGACCTAATAGTGGGCTTAAATATCTTTTGAAAGGGTATATAAGGAGGGTATTCAACCTCCTTTCATACATACATATATACACTTCATTTTAGAGATATTTTGTAGTTCAAAAAAGATGTGAAGGACACAAAAAGGCTAGAAGAGGCTAACATAGGATCAAAGTGTCCTAGAAATCATTGAAGGAATGGAATATGTGAAATTTCTTGGGCGTTCTCAATCTGAAGTTACATGAATACTTTTCAATTTATCATTGGAAGTTAAGAAGGGAAGAATTTCTAGTTGGTTGGCTTGGTGGAAGAAAAGGGTTTTGTCTAGGTCTTGGAAGTCTCCTTTTAAACTAACAAGAAGAAAATTTCTTGTCGGTTTTCCCCTTTGGAGGGGTTTTTCCCTGGCCTAGAGCCTATATATTTTTTCATGTGATCTCTATTGTTTTGGCATTTATTTAATGATTAGAACATAAACATAATAATAAAAATAAAATATTAACATCACAATTAAATGTCATGCGAGGAAAATGTTAAGTTAACATGCTACCCTAATATATTTTCCAACATGGTATCACAACTGAGGTTAATACATTGGAATATAAAGAGATAATTATTGTTTTAAGGCTTGAAATATCCTAGCAGGCCAAAGTAATTGAAGGAAAAACCAAACCTAAAAATACTATCTATTAGATAGATCATAGCTTTGTCATAGAGGAAAAATATTTGTGCTCTACTTTAGAAGGTCCAAAGGTTTTGTGTGTAGGTTGAAATTATATGAGAAATAATAATGAAACTCTTAATTAACTAAACCCTATATCAAGACTTTTAGGATATTGTTTTAGTGTGGATTGAAGGAAGGCATATTACTGTAATAGAGCGAAGACCTGAAGGAGCCTAGAAAAAATGAATTTCTTATATGTAAAATATTTGTGGTAAGGTCACAATCCTATACCAAGGAGTTCGAAGACTTGAAAAGTAGTTCTGAGCTATTTTGTTAGACAATCAAGTCACATTTTGAAGAATGATTTTCAATGGAAATCAACAAAGACATGTCCCTAAATAAAGAGAAGGATCACAATTGAGAAAAGATATTTTGAAGTTTGTTTGTAAGGAATTTGTAGTGGTTATTAAAGCCCTAACTACAAAAACAAATCTATGAGAAGCTCTAATGAAATAGGTTGAGACATATGATCTCATTTCCTATAAAATTCAAGGTTTGAATTAAGGATACTTATAGAAGATACAAAACCGAAACAACAATTTTTTTATAGAAACTATGGTGAGCCCTAACTAGAGGACCAATGTTACAGAATAAGCCTCACTCCTATCATCAAGGATACTCGAGGATTGACATATTCCATTCAATGTTTATTTTGACGACCTGTAGAAGGATCTACATCATACCCTAACAATAATTCAATGATAACAACAATTAGGCATCTTGAAAAGTATTTTTTTCTTGACACCTTTAAATGCCTCTCTTGAAGCTAATATAGAAGTCAAGCTTGAATTCAAGAAAAGTCACATTCGAAAGAATATATTTGAAAATTTTCTCTTAAGAAAATTCTGAAGAAAGTACAAATATAGACTTTGTCCTTGGGAAGGAATATCATTCAAACAATGTCATTTGAAGTTTTTACATTAGGTTTTGGGAACCAGCAGAAGAATAAAATTTCTATTCTATTCCCTGAAGTGGATACATGAGCTCTTTTTAGGAAAATGATACCTTATTTCAATTGATAGAGTACCTTGGCCAAAGTTGAATGGTTGAATTGATATCACTTTGATATAAATCTATAATAATAAGGCTTTGTTGTAGACTTCTAGTGAACTTGAAGGACTAAGGTAAGTAGTCCTTAAGGTACATATAATTGTTTAAGTGAATATAGGGTCTAACATGAATTGTATTAGGGTTTTAGGACATATTTGGTTCTACGGTTTGTAGTCTTCATCTTGTTTAAGATTGTAAACCCTAGTTGGTAATTGGAAACCCTATCATATGAAAACCCTAACCCTTTTCTTTTTATTCCCTCATAGAAACCCTAACTCTTGACTTTCAGGGTTTGCAAGTGAGGGTGGAATTTCAATATGACCTTAAACCCTCGGGTTGATGTTTCAAAGGGAAATATCAAGGAATTTAGGTTCTCAATCTGAAAACCCTTGGAATTTTCCCTCTAAGATACCATAGAACCCCTAGATTAACAAAATTGATATCTTGCTCCTGTATTTGTATATTGTCTTTGGTGGCACTTGTTAGTGAATATTATAGGTTCATAATAAAGGAAGAAAAATGAGAAATATAGCCAATCAAAGCAGCTAATGATGATCATAGTGTTAATCAATACTAAATACAAAGGAAGCCATTATTTTTCACAAAAGATAAATATTCCATTTCTTTTCTTTCATTACATTATTCTTGACTTCCTTAGTATATCTAATTTTGTTATCACTTAATTATAAATTTTTCTTTTATGACCTCCAGGCTCCGTGAAAGATTATTGCAGGTATATTCCAAAGACTATTCATCAAATATGAAGTTAAAAGGTTGTAACCAGACTCAAATGGATTCTAGAAGGGAGATTTGAATCTTGAAATAATTTTGAAAAATAAGCCTTGGTTCAGAGGGAAACTCATATTAAAAATTGGAAATCACCTCCCATTTCTTGAAAAATAAGTAAAAACAAAATAGCTATGATCATTTAATGCATTATCATTATGTTATGATTTTTATAATTTCCTTATATCCAAAATACTATGAAAATGTTAGAAGATGTCATATTTTTACATGATAGGAATCTAAGGTTTTACATTGATTTTTGGTACTTAGGGTTAGAAAATCCTTGTTAGAACATAAGTTAGAAAACCCCTAGAATAAAGTGAAATTTAATACCCTAAATATTTTTTCTCTTTTATAAAACTATATTTCTTGATTTTTTAGGGTTTATAGGTAGAATCTAGGGTATATGGTAAAACCCTAACAAAAATTGGATTAAGTCAACCCTAGGGTTTGAAATTCAAAATCCCTAGGTCTGATGTTTCTACTGATATTGAAATCCCTATTTAGTGTGAGGTCCTGGAATATATAGTGTTTTTAACTAAAAACCTAGTAGTATATTTGAAAACCCTAGACTAAAAAAAGTAGCCTCATGTTATTGTACATGTATATTTTGTTTGGTTGTACTTGTTGATAATTACAGATACATGATTGTATGAAGAAGTTGTAAGAACATGAAAAAAGTAAATCTTGAGAAAGAATTCATGATGGGCATAATGGAAAGAGGGAGTTGTAAGAACATTTTTGATATAGATAATGGAAAGAGGGAGATTCTATGATGATATTGAAGATTCCACATTGATGATTGAAGATGGTGTTGTATCTAATTGTTACTTGAAGATGGAACATGCAAAGAAAATAATGACCTTAGAAATGGGTTGGATGAGTTGGTGTACCTTAGGTTGAATAGTTCATATGATGGTACTCAAGGTTGGTATCTTGGTAGTTATCCTAGACGATACCTAGATCCATGTTAGGATGGATATATTGGTCTAGATTATACCTAGATCCCAGTTAGGGTTGGTATCTTGACCTAGATGATATCCAAATCCATTTTAGGGTTGTTACCTTGGCATTTAGCCTAGATGGTACTTAGATCCCTATTGGTGTCTTGGCAGGTAGCATAAATGACACTTGGATCCTTGTTGTATTGGTGTCTTGGCAGGTAGCATAAATGACACTTGGATCCTTGTTGTATTGGTGTCTTGGCAGGTAGCCTAGATGACAACTGGATCCTTATTGATTTGGTGTTTTGGCAGTTAGCCTAGATGACACTTGGAATATTGTTGAGTTGGTGTCTTGGAAGGTAGCTGAGGTGACACCTGTATCATTGTTGAGTTGGTATCTTGGCAGGTAGCCTAGATGATACTTAGAACCCCATCAGGGTTCATGTATTGGCAGGTAGCCTAGATGAAACCTATATCCCTATTGGGATGGTACCTTGGTAGGTAGTCTAGATAGTGCCTAAATGGGTTGATACCTTGGTAGTTGGCCTAGATGGTATCTAGATCTCTAAAATTGTACATGTTATTTGTGACACTCTTCTTATGGGAACTTTTCAAAGTGAGTATTATCCTTGTACTTGTTAAACAATTATGAATGCCTCCCTATTTAAGAGGGAGTGTTGGAAAATGTAACTAGTATCTGTCTTCATAATTATTTTTTGGTTCATGACATGATGTAATTCTTATATTTGTCAAAAAGAAGAAAAAGAAAAATATTTTAAAAGAAAACATGTTTTATAAAGCATGGGTTTCATGCTTGGGTCATTAGTCAAATAGGTTAAGGCATCCATTACATGCCTATAGGATTGTATTAAGTTAAAGTGTTATTGTAATTATGTAAAAGACACTCTTGGGAAATTGTATCACAGAAAGAAAATTATTTTGTATTTTGGAAAATGTCTATAGTGCTCCTAAGAACAACTCAACCAACTAGTTGAAGTAGACCTAAAAAATGGGCTTAAAGATCTCTTGAAAGGGTATTAAAGGAGGGAATTCAACCTTCTTTGAGACATTCATACACACACTTCATTTCAGAGATGGTATATAGTTCAAAAAGGATATGAAGGGCAAAAAAAGGCTAGTAGATCCTAGCATAAGATCAGTCTGCCCTAGAAATCATTGAAGGTATGGAATATGAAAAATTTCTTGGGTGTTCTCTATCTAAAGTTACAAGAAGACTTTGTAATTGACTTGTGTCTTGATGAAAATAAAGGGTCTTGTCTAGGCCTTGTAAGTCTCCTTTTAAATTAATAAGAAGAAAATTTCATGTGGGTTTTCCCCTTTGGAGGGGTTTTTCCCTAGCTTAGAGCATATAGCTTGCGTTCATGTGATATCTATTGTTTTTCCATTTATTTAATGATTAGAACATAAAAATAATAATAAAAATAAAATCTAAATATCACAAATAAATGTCATGTGAGGAAAATGTTAAGTTACCATGCTTCCCTAATCTATTTTCCATCAAGCGTAAGAATGAAAAAAAAAAGGTGTCAAGGGTGCACAAATCTATGCCATAGGAGGACCAAAATGAGCAGGTATGTAATAATTTTACGTCCCCCAATCAGGTTGAAACTCCTCAAATGAATTATGTACAAGACAAAATAGCTTCAATGGTTCCTCATATTTGTAGAGCAAAAAGGAGAACTTAGTTTTGTGCCGTTTTTTCCATCAATACACATGCAACAAACATGTTTCGGTAGTGTCAAAATTAGTTCAATTAAATTTCAACCAAATATCATCATAGTTTGACCTTGTTTGCAAGGTTATACAAGGTCGCATGTATGCATCAAAGGTGATCAAACTGCTCAGATCATGCTCAGATATTTTCCTTAAAAAAGTGTTGAATGTCACAGTTGGAGAAAAACTTTAGAATGGTGAGTAAGTCCCTTTCTAGACCAACTTGAATGTGACATAAAATTAAGCCCTCAACAATATTTAAATCCATTATAACTACCTGCAAAATGGGCTTGAAAAACCCAATGAAACCCTTACCAAAAGAATAACCAAATAAGTCCTTCTATAATTTTAACCTCCTAAGAAGATCTTGAAGACTACACAGGCCATAGATATATCTTTCCTCAGATCAACATTTAAATCATTCCCTTGAAGTGAAACACATGTCCATTTTTATAGATCTTGATGGTAGCTTATGAGGGAGCCAACTTGTATGATTTGGAGGGAAATATTTGAAATTAAAAATTTCAAATTGGAGCCAAAAAACCCTTCTTCAATTAGGTTGACTTGCACTTAGATTCAAAAATTAAATTTTGATCCCTTCCACAAGGTAACATTTGCACCAACAGTATTTGATTTAATATTTTAACAATAAGAAATTTTTACCCATAATAACATAGCCAATAATATACCGCAACATAATCGTCATTTGGGGATTTTGACCACAAGATAGGGGCATCAATTTTAATTTAACATATTTCTCAAACTGTGAGGAGTCTCATGACATGCCGAATTTGAATTATGAAGACTATCTAATGATGATATTCATGAACCCTAGATACATGAGTTTCCTTACCATTTTTGTCCTTAAAATCAGGGATCCTTCTGGATGTTACTTGGGTTTCCATCAATAGCAACCACAATTCAACTTTTCTCCCCTTTATCATTGATGGAAACACATGTACTCCTCTTGTGATCATTGCTCCCCCTGACTTGTTTTCTCTCACCCCTTGAAATCAATGGAAAAGTATGACTCCCATGATAAGATACATGCTTCTATTTTCTTGTAACATATCTTTGCTCCTTTGTCCCTGTTTGAAAATCAAAAGGGCAGAAATATTTTCTTATTCTTGATAATTACTTGTGATGTTTCTTGTTATTACGATTTTTTATATCTTCTTTCTTTTAGTTAATCAAGAAATTATGAAAGAAGCAACACATAAAACAATAGAAACCAAATTTAGGCACTATGTCAGGGAAAAAACCCCCTCAAGGGGAAAACCTAGTCAATATAATTCTTCCTTTCAATAGTATTATTTGAGACTCTTCACCCTAGAAATAAACAGAACCTTCCCTCAACACCAAGTTAGCCTCCTAGATCTTTGATCCCTTTCTAGCAACTTTGACTAGGCAACAACTTCCAACAACAGACGACTTCCAGCAAGAACAAAACTTGGAAGACTTCGATCTCCCAATCTAGGGAACAAAATAGAGAGAGAGAGAGGCACCAAAATTTCATTTTTCTTCTTCTCCTTATACTTTCCCAAACTCACACTTCTTTCGGCTTCCTGAAAACACAATTTGAACTTTTCCCAGCTACAAGAGATATTGAACTTGTTGTGAGAGAGTGTGCTCCAAATGAAATCGATTTCCTTCCTTTTATAGGCTCCGAGTGAGGTCGAATAGGTGTCTCTTAGGCCGACATGATCCCCTTTAGGCCGACTCGGTGTGGAGGTCACATGATTCATATTTTACTCAATATTAAACCTTTTACATGATTCAAAAGCCCAAGAATTGTCACTTTAAATGTACAATGACTCTATTAACTCATAATAAATCCAAGAAGTCCTGAATGGGGACTTTGACCTAAAATAAGGTGACCAAAGCATGAAATCATGCTTTAATAAGTCACAATAATAATAATAATAATAACAATAATTATTTTCTTTATTATTTTTTCAAGTACATTACAAGATGACTCAAGTACATTAAATGAAGAACGAACTTAGTTACATTTTCCAACACCCCCTCTTAACTAGGGAGGTATTCAACATATACATATACAATGGAAGATATCATATTATATGAACAATAAATAACTTTAG
This sequence comes from Pinus albicaulis, assembly GCA_034641835.2. Taxonomy (NCBI): domain Eukaryota; kingdom Viridiplantae; phylum Streptophyta; class Pinopsida; order Pinales; family Pinaceae; genus Pinus; species Pinus albicaulis. Next base: position 101,933,486 of record CM076574.1, on the reverse strand, counting down.
GCACCACAATGCCATGGACTAGATTCCTTACTAGGGCAATCTATCCATTGGTATCTCAACAATTTAGGCACCGCAATTCCACAGACTATATTAATGACTAGGGAAATCTATACATGTGGGACTAAGATGGAATCAATCTTTCATCCACTTTAGGTACCATCAGGCTTACTTCCTAACCATCAACCCATGGATCTGGGTGTGTATCCAAAAATCAGAACTCTTTAATCAACACAACCTTTCTAACTCTGGGACCTAGAAATCAACACAAAGTGCCGACTAGATTTCCTCCTAGGAAATGCTTCACTCACAAAGCCTCAACATCCCTTGATCCAACAGATCATGGATGAACAATCTCTCCCAATAAAACTGATTGGTAACCAACATATTGTCAAATCCTTCAAGATATTTTCCTGTGCAAACACAACCCCAATCAATAATATAATTTCACATGTACATAAACAAATACAAACCCCTGGGGTCTTTTAGACAACTTGATGTTGCTTATAAAATTTTCATATTATGAATATCAATCGAATCTTTGACAGAAGATCATATACTTTCCTTCTCCTAATTCTCATGCAACAACATATCCTCCGAAACTCATTCTTAAATCAAAACCAATATATGCCCTCCATTTCAATCAGGGAGCATGCTTATCCAGACTCCTTCTTAATCTTAGGGAGATATCTTTTATCTAGGCTTCCTCAGGGAGATCAACTCCTACTTTTTTCCATCGAATAATTTTTCATGGCTTCCAACCATTTCATCAGAGTTATCATCATCCTCATCATACTTATCACATCAAAGAGCATAATCACCATACTGAATATTGTATACCTCCACAACTAGGTAGAAAGTACAACCAAAATCTATAGAAACATGAAATTAGCCATATCAGAACCATGACATAATTTCAACTTTTATACATAATAGATACCCGAAATTAGTTACAAAAAGACACATATACTCTTCAAAAAATTTCTAGGGACTTTTTCATAAACCCCAGACTACTTCATAGAAAACTTCATTCTATATAGGGTTTCAATGTTTCTTTCAAAGGTATAACACACCATACTACAACATATAGCAAATCCTAGAAACAATTTTAAATATAGATTGTCAACATTCAGAATTCATGTGTTAGAATTTCCACTAGATATTTATACAAATCCTAGATTTCATACAAGATAATCAAAGTCAATCACAACTTTAGTCATTAATATGACCAACTTCCAATAGGGTTAGTTGAAAACCCTAGATTTTCAATTAACCATCAAATCGAGCCAAAACTCAGATTTCAACGATCTTACACAAATATCAAATCATCGTATTGTCATTATTCATTAGATATTTTCACTTCTACGAAGGTTTGACTCCAAAAACCTAGAATTTCATTTTTCACCAACCTCAACAATAATTACATAAATAGATATCAGATTGTTATATCACACATACTAGAAAATTTAACTACTACTAGGGTTTAGCGACAAAACCTTATATTTCCAAATATTATCATCCTAGAATTTCAGACAAGGATTTATATTAAATCCTAAGACTTATGACCATTAGTAACTAGGTCAACACATGTATCTAGGAATGCATTATCACGTAGAGGCATATCATATGTCTGACAACATTAATACATACACTAACCTAGCCGAAGCTACAGTTTTAGCCAAAAAGGACACATATTCACATAACTAGGGATTCATCATCAAGAAAAGGTATTTATTATCATAGTCAAACCCAACTTCACAACATATCAATACAAAATTTGATTAGATTAGGGTTTGATCACACATACCAAGGAAAAAAAAATCAAGACATTATAAGGGTCTTGCTTACACATTCCACCAAACCCTAATTAGTTGGGATTTTAATATAGGAACATAGAAAACCCAAGATTACCAACATTTCAAAGGTTCGATATTTTAGACTTTATCATTCAACCCTAACAAGTTAGGTTTTCCTAATCATACCAAAATATTAAACATGACATCATCAATAAAAATTCAAATAGAATTTCATAATAACCCTAAGCATCTTAGGATTTCAGACATTCATTTTAGCATACCCTTTGGTTAGGGTTTTCCAGAACCTGTCTAGGGTTCTACAAAATCAATTAATAATATGAGTGGGGTGGGTATATTTATCAAGAGATGAATCACCCAAAATAAGAATCAATGTGATTCACTAAATCTTTGTTCCTAGACTAACCTTCTCTTCTGAGGTCCTCCTTGATACTTCTTAAGAATATAGAATATGTTCTCCTAATCAAGACAATAAAGGGAGAAATGTGATTAGTATTAATATAATCCAACCTTAAATAAATACATGAAACTAAAAACTGAAAGGAAATGAGATACTTATCTTTGGGAGTTGTTGAGGGCTCCCTCCAAACCTTAAGGGATACCTATAGACTTATAAAAAAAATAAAATGTATTTTCCAAAAATATATTAAAAACCTATAAATTCTAAAATATCAAAAATATAAAATAAGATATCTAAAGCTACAGGCAAAGGACTTGGTAGTGTAAGTCCCTAATTTTAGATTCTTTAGGCTTAAATTTCTTTGAGTCTCCTTCTTCAATATTGTTGGCTTGATCTCTTTCTCTCTTCTTGTTTCTCGGATTTTTGGGATATTCACTCCTATAGTGACCTTCTTATGGAATTGATAACATTCTACCTTAGACATGTCAACTTTATCCTTTGGTCCTTTTGAATTATTTCCTTTATGTTGAGAAATGTAGCCATTTGATACTCCTTAAGAATTGGAAGCTAATGATATCCTTAATTCTTCCTGACTATAGGAAGTCCATATTTTTTTAAAGGTGGGAGCTTCCTTCCAAATTTTAATTCCTGCATCAAATGCACCCCAAGTAGGTGGTAATCCTAATAGGGCAGCGATCATGATTTCTTTATCTGGAACAATTTCATCAATGGCCAAAATATCATCCCTGATTATTGCTATATTCATAAATAAGGAGGCCATTGTGTCTTCTTTAATAATCTATGTATTCCTTAACTCATTTTTAAATGTTTCTACTTGACCAATGTTCTTAATACTGAATAAATTCAACAAGGCTTCATACATTTCCTGAGCATGGTCGATGTTGGCAATGAATAGGATAAGGTTTTCCTTTATTCATTCTACCATGAGTCATGGCCACCAATTCTAGTTCCCTGTATTTCACTTTGTCACCATCACTGGAATCCTTTGTAGGTTTCTTTACTTTTCCTTTGACCAAGTACAATACATTATTCTTTTAAAGGATGAGGTCAATCCTCTTCTTCCAATATCTATAGTTTGAGGCTCCTTCAAGTTTTTTTCTCCCTTTATTGTGTTATATTTTTTTTTACAATGTAGTAGATTCCTTCCCTGAGATAATCCTTTGAATGGTTCACCAAAGCTATGATACCATGTTAGAAAATCAAGGCAAAAATATTTTATTATTTTTTATAATTACTTGTGATGTTTATTGTTATTATGATTCTTTATATCTTCTTTATTTTAGTTCGTCAAGTAATTACCAAAGAATCAACACATAAAATAATAGACACCATACGTGGGCACTATGTTAGGGAAAAGCCCACCTCGAGTGGAAAACCCAGTCAAGATAATTCTTCCTTTCAATAGTATTCTTTGAGACTCTTCACCCTAGACATATACCAGACTTTCCCTCCACACTAAGTCAACCTCCTAGTTATTCAACCCTTTCCAAAAACTTCAACTAGGAAGAAAATTCCAATAGCAGACAACTTACGGCAGGAAACAAATTTGGAAGACTTTGATATCCCAATCTAGGGCATGAAAAAAAGAGAGATATGCACCAAATTTTCATTTTTCTTCTTCTCCTTATAATTCCCCAAACTCGCACTTCTTTTGGTCTCCCGACAACAGACTTCAAACTTTTCCCAACTATAAGAGATATCAAGCTTACTGTGAGAGAGTCTGCTCAAATGAATTTGATTTCCTTCCTTTTATAGGCTCCAAGTGAGTTTGAATAGGTTTCTCTTAGGCTGACATGATCCCCTTTAGGTTGAGTTGGTGTGAAGCTCACATAATTCATATTTTACTCAATACTAAACCTTTTTACATGATTCAAAATCCCAAGAAGGGTCTCTTTAAATTTACAATGACTCTATTAACTTAGAATAAATCATATAATTCCTTAATGGGGACATTGACCTAAAACATGGTGACCCAATCATGAAACCTATGATTTAATAAGTCATTATAATAATAATAATAATAATTCTTTTTTTTATTCCTTTTTCAAGTACATTATAAGATGAATCAAATACATTAAATAAGACCGAACTTAGTTAAATTTTCCAACGGTCCCAATGTACTCCACCTTTATTTTCTTTTCTACAACCCATTAGAAAAAGAATGTTATTTGATAGGAATGCGTTTTTTTTTTAATGTATGAAATATTCTTGGAGATACTCATGGCACTAGTGTTGTCACATAACATCGAAATGGTCTCATTGAACTTCACCTGTAGATCCTACAAAGTTTGTTTCATCCAGAGGACCTGAGTACAACATGCCACCATTGTTATGTATTCTACTTATGTTGCGGATAAGGAGACTAGTGATTGATTATTGCTTAGCCATGATACAAGATAACCACCTAAGTAGAAGGATACACCACTGATGCTTTTATGGTCATCAAAATTTCCTTCCCCAATCTGCATCTATATAAGATGTGATAATTAGATCATTTCCTTTTGGATAGGATAGTCCAAAATCTAATGTTCCTTTGAGGTATCAAAATATCCTTTTTATTGCAACAACATGAGATTCCTTTGGTGCTGCTTGGGAACACACTACTTGTCCAACTTCCTGCATCACATATGGTCTCGAAGCAGTCACGTACATTAGAGTGCCAATTAATCGAAATATACATTCTTTACATCCTTGCTTAACTTGCAGTCAGTCACCATCAGAGTGTTAACTGGTTTGTTGTCCTCCATTTGGAACCTCTTCAACATTTATTTAATTTACTTGGTTTGAAAAATGAATATACCATCATCTTCCTGAGATATATGAATTCCCAAGAAGAAATTAAACTCACCAATTAATGACATCTCAAACTCACTATGCATATCCTTTTAAAACTTCTAAACTAGTCTATCATCATCACTCCCAAGTTGATATTGTCCACATACACTTCAATGAGAGCAAGTTATCTTGTTCAAACTTTATATATAGTTTACTATAGACACTTCCTCTTTTGAATCCCTAATTCTATAAGTACATGTACAAGCGTGCATACCAAGCTCTAGGAGCTTGCTTGGGATCATATAAATCATTTTTTAACCTGCAAACATAATCCTTATTTTTAGTAAGCTTAAATCCTTCAAGTTTTTCTATGTAGACTTTTTCCTCTAGTTCTTCTTTCATAAAGGTTGAATTTATGTCCATATGATAGACCTTAATTCTTCGCAAACAAGCATAGGCCAAGAACATCTTGATGGCTTCCATCTTGGAAATAGGTGCAAATATCTCTTCGAAGTCTATACCTTCAACCTACATATATATGTCCTTTAAAAACCAATGTTACTTTGTTCATGGTTACATGTCCATCTTAATTCATCTTGTCATTGAAGACCCATTTTGTACCATTGCAATTTTTTTCCTTCGGTCTTTGAAAAACTTCCCATGGTCATTATTTTCAATTTGATCCAATTCCTCTTCGATGTCCTCGATCCATTATTCATCATGGCTAGCTTCTTCAAAGTTTCTAGGCTCAAACGTAGATAATAAGGCAAAATGACTTTATTTTGGCCTACTTCGTTTGGTTGCTATTCCTACATTTAAATCACTAATAATATGATCTAATGCATGATTATTCTGGTTCCAATCTTTGGGAGCTGTAGATGGTGCCTATTGACATTTTTTTTTATTGGAAGTTGAATCTTCTTGCTCTTCAACTTCTTCTTCCTTAACCTTTTCTTCTTGCTCAAGTTCTTGATTTTCTTCATTCCTTGAACATGATGATCCTTTATTCGTATTTTTTTCATCAAAGGTTACATTAATTCTCTATGTGATCTTGTTGAGTCTTAGATTGTAGAATTTGTATGATTTTCTCTTTTGTGAGTACCCAACAAATATTCCTCTATGTACTCGAGAGTCAAATTTCCTGATCATCTTATCTCCCCTATTAATGTAGCATTTTCTCCCAAACAATTTGAAGTGTTTGAAATTTATTGGTCTTCCTTTCCATAGTTCATATGAGGTCTTGTCATTATTACTTCTAATCATTCATCTATATAGAATTTGTACTATTATCTTTGTTGTTTTCACCCAAAATATATCACCCAATTTGGAATCGTTTAGCATGGTCCTAACCATTTCCTCAATTGTTCTATTATTTCTTCCAACAACTATAATTTTGTTGTATTTTCATGGTTTCTATGAATTGTCTCTTTATCCTCCATATCTCACAAAAGTTCTATAATTCTTTAGATGTGAACTCCTCTCCACTATCAGATCTTAGACATTTGACTTTAGGTCAGTTTCATTCTCAACAATCTCCTTGTAGATTCTGAAGCATTCAAAATCTTTGGATTTATTCTTGAGGAAGATGAATGTTTTCATCTTGGTGTAATCATCAACCATTAGCATGAAATAATTCTCACTATCCAATCCTTTGGTTCTCATTGGTCCATATACGTTGGAGTGTAACTAGCTCTAATGGTTTTGAAGTAGAATGTTCCTTGGTCTTGAACTCAACCCTTGTATGTTTTCCGTGCTTACAATGCTTACATGAAGTGCTAGCTAGTTTCAAAATTTCTGGCATTTCTCTCACAACTTCCTTTTTACTAATTTTGACTAGGTTGTCAAAGTGCATGTGTCCCATCTTTCTATTCCAAAGCCAAATTTCATCATTTTTAGCCAAGAAGCAACCTTCCTTTTCAATCACATCTAAGGTGTATGTATCATTTGGATTTATTATTTCTATAGCCACCAACTACCTAATTTATCCCTTCTTATTTCACATTTCTTTGATTCAAACAACAACATGTGCCCTTGATCCAACATTTGAATCACACTTAGTATATTGTGGTTGAATTTTTCAACAAGTAACCCATATATTTTTGTAGCTTTCTTTTTACCGAGCTTAAATTTATCCTTTCCTATTACCTTTACAAAACCATAATTTATGAATGAGATTGTTCCATCACTATCTTCCTACAAAGATACACTTTTTTTATTATCCCTTGTGATATGTGTTGAGAAACCACTATCAACATACCATACACTTTTATTTCTTTGAGCCTTTAAGAAAATAGCACAACTTTCATTTTTCTTCTTCCAAACCTTTGGAGGAACCTTGACATGATGTTGTGCTTCCCTTGGAGGAGTGACTAACCTGCAGTCCCTAGCTAGATGTCATTTTTTTTTTCATTTGTAGCATTCTACTTCATTGTTCAAGTGTTCAAATATGTTATAAATTTGTTTGTAATCCTCCTGATATCTAGAATAATAATTTTTGGAATAAATTTTGTTCCTAGCATAAGCTTTACAATTTACAACCTTATGTCAAAAATTGTTGCATGATTAGCATACACCAACAATCATAGTTTAATATATGGGAGAATATCTTCTTTGTGGTATATTTATCCAGTGGCCTTAATCCTATGATCTCTTCACTATAGGTTTCTAATTTTGCATCGGTTCACCTTGAGCCTTTTCATTGACGATAATTCTTTCCTCCTTGACTATGTCAACATATGTTCTCCGTTGAGCTTCCATTTTTGTCGTCATGGAGCTCGAGCTTTTGAAAAATGTGGGCTTGTACCCTAATCTATTCTTTTCACTGCATAATCTTTAATTGGTGATATTTTCATCCAAAATTTTGGTGTTGTTTGCAAAGTTCTGTTGGATGTTCGTTTTCTGAGCCTCCTTTCGTAGAGAGACAATTTCTGCTTCTAGGACCTCCTTTGTCTTGATGTTGTCTTCCAACTCCTTTTTGAGTTATTATTAAATTTTGTTTTTCTCTTCCAAATACACTTTGAGATTGATGATAATATTTTCTGACTCTTCCATTCTTTTTTTGAGACCCTTAGCATGCCTTTTTAACTCACTGCATTCAACTTCCAATGTTTTGACATTCATTCTTTCTATTTTAAGATATTTTAAAGCATTGGAAAGTTGTATTTCATGATCAAACTCACATTATTCTTCTTCATCTTCTTCTCATTCTTTTGGAGTTTCCTTTTTGTTGTCTTTTTCCATGAATAATACTCTTCTTACGTCATTTTCATCGTCACTATCACTCGCTTCTTCGGATGAGGAGTTGTATTCTTTTGAATATAAGATTTTCTTAAAGCCTTTCATTTTTCCTTGCTTCTTGTATCTTCTTGTATTATTCTTTGATTTCTTTAGAGCTTCTTATTCATCATCATTGTCTGAGTTCTTTGCATAAGTACACGTAGAAGAAAAATGATCAATCTCACCACAATTAAATCATTTCAAGGGAGCTTCCCTTTATAATTTCTTGTTCCTCTTTTTAGCGTCCTCACAATTTTTTTTATCTCTTCATATGAAATTTCTCTACCACTGCAACTAGGGCTTAGATTTGATAGTTTTTTGGTTTTCCTTGTTTTTTTGGATGCCGTAAAATTTGTTTCTATTTCGGACGAGTTCTCTTGTTATGCTCTCATTTTGTATCTTGTAAGTATTCAATGTAGCTAATCCATGCTAAATTTTTATAAATCTGATCCTTCTTCTAGCACTGAGACTTTAGCATTGAATCTCATCAGAAGTTATCTTAGTATTTTTCAGAAAACTAACTTTTCCTTCACTTGTTCTCCTAGTCCTTCTATGGCATTTATTAATCCATCAACCAAGAGAAAATAAGTTTCAATATTTTCATCTTCATTCATTTTCAACTACTCAAATTTTCCTCTGAAGGTTTGAAGCTTGGCCTCATTGAATTTCTTGTCCCTTCATATATATTTTGGAGCTTATACCAAACTTCTTTTATTGATTTGCAATACATCACTTTAGCATATATTGATCATGTTAAACTATTCAAAATAACATTCCTAATTTTAACATTATTTTCATATAGCTCCTTACATGTGTCATCCATTGGAGTAGTTGAGGGTTCTATTTATCCAGAAATTATAGATTTCCATAGTTTTGTACATTATGTTAGTGTCTAAATGTTTAGTGATAAAATACTCTATTTTAGGCTTATTTGGTAATGGTCCTTGGTAAAAAATTTTATGTTTTCAAACAAATTCTCAATTTTTTTTTTTTTTTCACTTAACGTTGTCTAGGTATAATGCTGCTCCCTTCACCCCATTCATCATCATCATCAATTTCAATTTCATTTCATTCATCAATATAGGGTCATAGATCAATTAACATACCTCCATCTAGGTCATCGTCTAGGCTTCTTTTGTTTTGCCATCATATTACCAATAATGTAAAGTGAAGAAGGAAAATAAGAGTCATTTTCACCATTCAAATCACCTTCATTGGGAGTTAGTAGATATAGGAAAATAAAGAAAAGGCAACTTATCCTTTCTCAAGAAGTATGATACATGGTCAAATTTTTTTATCAAAAGTGCTTATGATTTCACTATAGACAAAAAGCAAAGTTTGTGAGTTATAAAGGGAAATGAAGCTTTTTGAGTTCATTTCATTTTTTGGTTTTCAAAATGGCTCCTCTCTCATGCTCAAAACTCTCCAAAACCATCAAATATCGAATACAACCACCAAAAATTGATCCAAACTGCTCTACGCTATGCTTTTGTCAGTGTGCTACGCTTTTGGCATCAAAGCTCCAAAATCCCTCAGAAGGTTTAGTTCAAAATTTCTCAAGCTTCAGAAGTTTCTAAACTATTAATTGAATGTTCCTCACCTCTCATTCAAGTCAATTTCTTTAACAAAGAGTGGATTCCCTCTTCTATGGTTTTCAACTATGTTTTTAGTTCAAATTTCTCGTTTTCTTGCTTTAAACTATTAATTTAAACCATCATTCAAGTCAATTTCTTTAACAAAGAGTGGATTCCCTCTTCTATGGTTTTCAACTATGTTTTTGTATTTCTTTCATGTTTGATTTGCTTCAGTTGGAAAACCCCTAGTTTCATCACTTAAAAACCTCCATACATCACTCATATACCTTACCAAGTCACTACATAGCATTCATACCTCTCATAACTCCCATTTTCACTCAATTCATAGTTTTCACTATGCTTTTGTAGAGAAACTAGGATTTTTTTTTTTTTTAACGTTTTTGCCACCTTTTCCATATCCACTTCCAAAAATTTCACCTGCATTGTGTTGTTAACTCACCACCCTATCTCCCCAAATTTTTAGGGATTTTTCCCTAACTCCTTTCCATCTCATTTCTGTCCCAAAACCCACTACATCATTATCCCCTATTTTCCTAATTTTTTCACCTTCCCTTTCCATCACATCAAGCTAATATTTTCCTTCCTGAAAAACATCATGGAAGGTGAGAAGAGAAATCCAAATAAGGGAGGTCATCACTTCAGGTTTGAGCCATTCAATTTGTAGGAGATCAATGTTTCTCCCTATGTCAAGAAATATTTTGAAGATAATGGTTGTTTAAAATTTTGTGAAAGAGTTCAAGAGGTAGGCTGTCGTGCTCAATTCACAAGCTTTTTTTCCACCATCTTTAGGAGAGATAAGGCTAACATAGCATGAATTTAATTCACTATATCAACATATGTTATAGCCTTAGCAACAGGAATCCCTAACTATGGATAAATCTAGTTCAAAGGGATGGACATGGACATTGAGAACTATAAAATGTTCTTAAAACCACATTTCACATATGCTCCTAAACACATCTTTCCTTTCAGAAATTTACTTGAGAGGTATGCATATTTGATGAAGCTAATCATGAAGTATTTTTCATGTGAAGGGAGGTTCTCAAGATTTTACCAGTACCACATAAGGCTATTGATGCATTTCACTGGCACCAAAGCACTCAATTTAACTCATTATCTATTCACAAGACTGGTCAAAATGAATGAAAAGGTACAAAGTAAAGGCAAGGATTACCACACTAATTTGTTGCACCATGGTTTGGTCAAGATTATAGTCTTACATCAGCTCTCAGAAATCAAAATGTCTTGGGAAACATTCATGAATTCATTTTCTTCTATGCCTACTACTAGTCCACCCATCATTTAGAGCATACCATCAGCATCAGAAAAGCCACAAGAAGTTGGCTCTTCAATTAGAAAAGTAGAGGTTCCAAAGACGCAAAGGGAAAAAGTCACTAAAACTTATGAGAAGGGTAAAATGATGGTTTTTTCTCCTATGATTACCGAAGGTGTGCTTTCACCTGAAACTACAACTAAGAAAAGAGAAACCATGGAGCAACCACTTATGCATTGAGTGAGTCACCCTTGTAGCAATATGAGGAGCACACACCTATGGAGGTTGACATGGTAGAGAGGGTGGAAACAAATTTAGTCGAGGAGATAATCAGCGAAAAGGATGCAAAGATAGCAAAGCTCAAGGATAGCCTCTCAAGGGAAAATTTCATGATAACATTCCTACAATAAGAAAATATGCAATTGAAGGTGAAACAACTGCTACAAAGAAAACAAAAGGCAAATATTGAGGTAGAAAAAGGTAAGGGAAAAGAAATGGTATATGTTGACCATTTGGAAGACAAGGAGATTGAAATAAAGCCAAGGAGGCCAAGAACAAGAGGATTTACCAGGAAAAAAGAGACAAGAAGCAAAGTTATCTCCTCCATTAGGTCAGAAGGTTTTGAAGATTTGATTGCTACTAAAATAGAGCAAAAACAAGAGTTCTGGCTTGACAGTCTGAATGAGTATTTAGAGAAGCTTTTGAAGAAGGCGGAAAAGAACAATAACCTCCAGGGGCACATGGCAAGACACTATTTCACTAGGAATCAAATCGTCAAAGTTAGGGTTAAGAATTTGAGGAAAAAGCTTAAAGAAACACTAATTAAGCTAAAGGATAAAGAAAACTGGGATTTTCTAGTTGAGGCATCCCTAGATGTCTAGATCATCATTCAAGGATACCATGGACTAAAATTCAACAAGTTTTGAGAATTTTAGGAATTTTTTGAGATTTTTGGGAAATTCTGTAAATTTCACAAATTGCAGAAGCATCGCGTAGCCACGCGATGCTTTTCCTCAGAGAGTCCAATGAATGTTTCCTCTACATGGATGGATTTATATTGGAGTGTATATTCCAGATACGATTTTGGTTTTGCATGAAAACTCAAAAATACACCATATTTTTATGTTTTTGCCACTGATTTTCATTGCAAGTGATGCTTGTGCTAAAAAACACAATGCTTTTGTGTTCCACACAACGCTTCTATCTTGGATGCTTTTTGGACAGGTGTCAATGCAAAATGATCGAAATCTCAAGGTTACAGTTGTCCCAAGAGCTATTCTGTGGATAAGAACGATTGTTTATGCTCCTCATGGTTGAGGAATCTTGTAATTACTCATGGAGACAAATACTTATAGTTATTAGCTAAATTTGGGGGATTTTTTTCTAACTTCTCTAAATTTTAGGTAATGACTCATTAGTTGCATTTATGATTTATTTTGGATCAAGTTTCGACCCAATGAGGTGGAATATTCTCTCTTTTTTATATGTACTCCAACTCAAGTCTTTTTAGAGGTGGATAGTTGATATTGTAGTGTGGATATTATGTACAATATTTTTCAGTGAAATCAAAGACATGTTGTAGCTATAATTTTGGGACTCCTATGGTATGCTTATTAGCATTTTTTTTTTCTCAGTAACATCATCAAATTGAATGTTTATGCTTCCATGAAATCACATGTATGCTTCTATATGATAAATCTTATGAGTTTATAAACATAATTCTTGCTTTTTGTGCTATGTTTTATAAGATTTTCATAAATTTGTTCTACTTCCTCTTATGAATGAACTCATGCAATATGCTCATTCTGACTCTCACTTTTCAAACCCTATACCACAATGACAATCTAAATATTTTTGTAAGTATACCTACCCAACCTCATCTTCATTTCTGCAGCTGTTCATTTGAAATCAGACCTAAAACCTAGACCTATTTCCTAGGTTGCCACTTCCTATCCAACAAAATTTAAAAAAAAAACCCTAATTCACTAAGCTTATATCTAGCCTAAAACAATTTTCTTTCCAGTAACCTCATTGATTGTGAAATTTACACTGAGAGAGCCCTCTTTGGTTTGGTAGGGCTAGCTACCGAATCTAAAAATTGGTTTGAGGTTACTTCCTTTAGTCTCCTTTCTCAGCCTTGGGACATAGAGGGAGTGATAACATTTTTAGCGCCGTTTATGGGGAGTGAATGTAAAAATTTTCCTGGGGATACCTCTTTTAGTTCACTTAATTTTGGACTTGTGGGTGACAAATTCCAACATTCGAAGAATTTTGAGTTAATAAATTTGAGCCAAACTGCATATTCTCAAGAAAACTGGCTCCCAGACGACCCACTAGGTCAAATCCAGACTCGAATCCCTCACCAATTTTTAATGACCTCGAGAGTCTTTTTAGAAAGAAGAAAACAAAGTCTCAGAAATTTAGAAATGGTTTACCTCCACTTGTGAAATTTATGTCCCTACCTATGAGGTTAATTCTCTAGAAGATTTGTTCTTCAATTTCAAATTCGAGACACATTTGTTCAGGTCTAAGTCAGAATCCTCCCTTTTAGAAACACTCTTTGACCCCATTGATTTTGAGACATACTTGCCATTTTCTGAGTCCTCTTATTTTGAGCTTGATAGTAAGGTTTGGTATAATTTTCATAAACTTCAAGGTTTAGTCGATAATTTTAAAGTAACTTCTGAAAAATATTATTTCCAATACCAACAACAAGCTTTTTTTTCACCATCTACTATCACACTTTCTCACACAACTACACCATCATCCCTCACTTTCACTCCATCACTACCTTTATAGTTATACACTGCATCAACACCTCCACAACCTCCTCCATTAGTTATGGCCAGATTTTCTCCATTGATACTACCGCCACAACTCACTGCACTACCTCAGAAGTATGGTCAAATATTGCCTCTATTTGATGGAACATTATAGGTTACTACTCAACAACACATTGTCAAAGCAGTTGATTTCATCGATCTTGAAGAGATTTATAGCGATGACGCCAAGATGCAAATTTTAGCACAAATTTTCTCAGGAGAGGTTAAAAAATGGTTCCACTCCCTAACAGTTGGTTCTATAGCTAATTCAAAATAGCTTATGGATTTATTTATGGAAAAATGAGAGGAGAATAAGAACCCTTTACAAATTCTAGCTGAATACAACGCCTTGAAAAGAAACCCTAATGAGTATGTGCAAGAATTCACAGTTAGATTCAATAAAATTTATGATTCCATTCCAAAAAGAATCAAGCCTCATCCAGGCCTCACACTACTTCATTACCTAGACTTTTTTGATCTTGATATGGCTTACCAGCTAAGGGAAATAAATCCATCTACCCTCGAAGAAATGTAGAGAAATGTAATGAGTGTTGAAGAAAATTTGATTATCAAGAAGTCAAAAATCAAAACAGAAAAGAGGGTGACCATCAAGGAAGAAACATCTACTTCATCAGAGGGAAAACTCAATACCTTGATCAAAGCAATGGAGAAGATGATCGAAAAAATGATCATCGCAGATAGACAAGCTTAAACCTCAATCAGAAATCCCAATTTTAGAGGTAAACAACAACAATCTCAATACAGGATAAAGAAAAGGGAGCATTGGCGTCGGGATCAACAAGTTTAGCAGCAAATTCACACTCCATTTCAGCGAAACTATATAGAAGGCCCTAATGAAGAAGAAAAAGAGATTACAGGTGAAAATCATCTCTTTGAAGAAAATCAACAACCTATTTTCCTGATTGCAGAAGATCAATTTTCTGAGGAGTTTATTGTACCAAGTGATCAACAATATGTTTTGTCTAACAATAATATGTTATCACTATGAACAAAATATTACCAAAGAGGATATCATAATGCTCTTACTCAGGTGAAAATGTAGTATGGTTTGAGGAATCGAAACATGCATATAACCTCAAGTTAGAAAAAAAAGAATTCTCAAACAGATGCTCACCATAAAGAGATGACTTCAAATCAGAGCAAAGATAAAGGATCTATTGTTCCTAATCATGGGAAAGGAAATGAAGCTTATACTAGAAATAAGAAGAAATATAAATAAGTTCAAGATGGAGGACAAAAAAATGATATTCCACACAAATATCAACCCAAAAAGAAAGACGCACCATCCAAAGAGGTAGAAAAACATTCCTCCTTATTTAGTCTTGAAAATGAAATCTCAAAACTGAAAGTCTCCATTCCTTTGACTAAAATAATCAAGAATGATCAATATAAGTTTTAGGTAGCCAAATTTCTTAGGGTAGATCAAATGTCTGATATGGTGAATGTGAGTGATGATCGCCCTAAAATTTTATTTGGCCCTGCTGTAGATGGTGAATTAGAAGATAGTGAGGTCCCTCCTTTTTACCTTAGCCTCAAAATCCATTATTTTATCCTTCATAATGCCATGTTAGACTCCGAAGCATCCCATAATATCATGCCTAAAGCCACCATGGACAAAATAGGATTGGATATTACCAAACCCTACCATGACCTTTACTCTTTTGATTCAGGAAGGGTTAAATGTCTTGGTCTCATCAAAGATCTAGTGGTGTATTTAGAGAAAATTCCCGCCAAGAATGTCCTCATGGACATTGTTGTAGCTGATATCCCTCCCAGATATGGAATGCTTCTCTCTCGGTCATGGGGAGAAAAACTTAGAGGCACCTTGCAGCTCGCGTTTTCCTATGCTACTATTCCGGTCTTCGGGAAAATCATAAAACTATACCAGGAAAAAAAGATAAAGTATATCATTAGTAGCAAAAAAAACCCTAATAATCACCCAATACATGTTGTTCATATAGATTTAGAATATTTTATCTTATTCAATGATGATTTTTCAGCATCGTCAGAAGTTTTGATGGAAGAAAAAGAAGAGAATTCAGAATTTTCAAATTTTGTTAAAAATCTTCCATGTGCAGGAAAAAAAAATATGGCAAGTAGCTCGTAGCCAATTGCATCATCCAAAACATATATGAAATAGTGAAAAAAATGGAACCTATTGGTACAACAGGCCTTTCTCAAGCAGTTAGTCAAAATAAGTCACCCAAATTGCAACTTCCTAATGAAGAAAGTGGTTTGTGGATCGTGGATTTTGATGGAGCCTTAGGTAAGGAAGGGGCTGGAATTCGAGTGTGGATTCACATCCCTATGAATCAGTCATCTAAACTTCCTCCTAATTTTCAAATGTCTTCTTACAAATTGGAATTTGATTTTTCAAATAATGAGGCAGAGTATGAGGCTTTAATAACTGGTTTGAAAATTCTTAATAAATTAGGTGCCAAGAAAATTTTGGTGTATGGCAACTCCGAATTGGTAATAAATAAAGTCAAAGGGGGATACCAGACCAAGCATCCTAGAATGCAAGATTACCACAATGCAATGTTATACTTCCTCAATACTTTCACTGAATATACTTTGTCATTGATTCCAAGGAACAACACTGTCATTGTTGATTCTCTTGCCACTTCAGCCATCATGTTTAAAATTCCAGTGTATCCCAGCAAGAAGTACGAAATTAACTTCAAACATCGCCTTGTTGTTCCAGATAATGTTCAATATTGGAAAGTATTTCAAGATGAAAAACAAATCAATAACTTCTAGCAGATGGAGGAGGAGTTTGTAAGTTCACAAATGGATGACCATTTTTATGAAGATGATCAATAAATGCATGCAGCAGAAATGAAGGTACTGCAGTTGAAAGAAAACTCTATTCCACAAGGTCTTGTACCTTTGGAGGAGATTTTTTACCAAGATGATGTTGCACGGAAACCAACAATGCTTCCAACAAAATTAGGAGTGGAAGACCTCAATCTTGGCACTTCTAAGAAGCCCAAAATGGTCAAGATATAAAAATCCTTGAGCCCCAAAATGAAAGGTAGATATGAAAAGCTCATGTCTCAGTTTTCTGATGTTTTTTCATGGAAATATTCTAATCTGAAAGTGTATGATAAGAGTATAATTCAACACAACATTCCTTTAAATCCTTATCAGAAACCTTTCCGCCAGAAACTAAGGAGAATGAATCCAAAGTTGATGCTATTTAAAAAGAAGTGAACAGGTTCTATACTGCCGGTATTATAGTTCCTCTTCATTTTTAATTTTGGATGTAAAACTTAGTGCCAGTAAGAAAGAAGATGGATGAGATTTTCTTGTGCATAGATTTTTGTAATCTGAATAAATTTTCATTGAAAGACAACTACCCACTTCCAAATATGGATCATATTCTGCAAAGGGTGGTTGGTTCTTCTGGACTTTCATTGTTGGATGGATATTTCGAGTATAATAAAATTTTAGTTCATCAAGATGATCAAGAGAAGACAAAATTTACAACGCCTTGGGGTACCTTTATGTATGCTAAAATGCCCTTTGGATTGAAGAATGCAGGAGAAAATTTTCAACGAGCGATGGATATCACCTTTTCCAATGAAAAGGAAGTATTTTTGGTCATTTATGTTGATGACATCAATTTTTTTTCCAAGACGGATGAAGAGCACTTACATCATTTGAAGGCAGTTTTTCATAAGTGCAAAAAATTTGGCATATCGTTGAATCCAAAGAAGAGTTTGTTTTCTCTGGAAGAAGGGAAATTTCTTGGTCATATCATATCTAAAGATGACATCTGGATAGATCCTTCAAGGATTGAGGCAATTCAGAATTTGGAATATCCTATAAGTAAGAAGTAAATCCAATCATTCAATGGGAAAATCAATTTCTTGAGAAGGTTTATTCCTAACCTTGATGAACATTTAAGAGAAATTACTGATATGTTGAAAAAAGATAGTGAGGTGAAATGGTTTGATGAGGCAAAGAAATCATTCAATCAAGTTAAGTTTTCATTGTATCATGCTCCTATTCTTATTATCCTGAATTATACACTTGATTTCATAATTTTCTCCTTTTCTTTTGAATATACTCTAGTTGTTGTCCTTATGAAAAAAGAAGATAAGAAAATATAACAACCCATTTCCTTCTTCAGTAGAACCATAAGAGACACAACCTTGAAGTAAAATATCATTGGAAAATAGGCCTTGGCGCTAGTTAAAGCATTGAAGGACTTTCGACTCTATATTCTTCACTCTCATGTTCTTGCATATGTCCCAAATGTTGTTGTGAAAGATGTGTTGACACAGAATAATCCAGAAGGTCGGTGTGGCAAGTGGATATTTTTTATGCTAGAATATGACTTAGAAATCAAACCTACAAAACTGATCAAAGGACAAGGCTTGGCTAAGATCATGGCAGACTCAATTTTTCAGTTGTTGGACATCAATTTCATTGTTGCATTATCTGAGGAGCAAGAGGTTGATTCATTACCTCAGGTATCTGAATTTTTTACATCATCGCCATGGTATGCTGATATTATTCATGTGCTACAACATTTGAATCCTCCTCCCGGTTTTCCTAGTAGTAAGGTAGATCTCTGAAGTTGAAGGCTCTTAAATATTGCATTCTTAACAATGTTTTGTTTTGGAAATATCTGGGTGGGAATTATTGCCAACTATTTGTTAGAAGGTGAAGTTGAAAAAGTGATGAATGATTTTCATAAAGGTGATTGTGGTGGTCATATTTTCTGGAAGACTACAACAAACGAGATATTGAGGGATGGCTTTTATTGGCCAAGTTTGTTTTCTATTATTTACAAAATTGTCATGAGTTGTCATGAGTGTCAAATTTTTCAGGGAAAGAGAAAGCTCTTATCGCTTCCCTTGAAACCAATTGTAGTTCAAGCACCCTTCCAACAGTGGGGGATTGATTTCATTGGCGTGATTCACCCTCCATCATCAGCTCAGTATAAGTGGATATCACTGCCACCAATTACTTCACAAAGTGGATTGAGGCCATCACCACGAGGAAAGCTATAGACACTGTCATTATTTAGTTTTTGGAGAGTAATATTTTGTCTCATTTTGGCTACCCACAGAAAATTATCATTGACAATGCAACCCCCTTTAAGTCCAAAAAGATGATAGACGTTTGTAATAAATATCACATAAAACTTGGGCATTATCCAACATACTATCCTCAAGGCAACATGTTGGTTGAATCATCAAACAAATCATTGGTGAAAATAATCAAGAAATTGTTGCAAGAGAACAAGAGAAATTATCACAAAAAGTTAATAAATTCTCTATTGGCGGACAGAGTTAGCACAAAGAGATAAATTAGCATGACACCTTTCTAGCTATTTTATGGTGTAGACACAGTGTTTCCCACTTTCTTAGCAGTGCCGGTGATGAAAATTCTGCAAGAGATTGACAGTGAGCCAAATTATATCCAACAAAGAATCACTCAAATGATTCATTTACAGAAATCAAGGGAAGAATTTTTTAATCACACTTCAAAGATTCGGGAGAAAATAAAGAAGATATATGACAAGAAAACCAAGGCTGATGATTTCAAATTAGGAGATTTTGTTCTTCGATCGGATTCCTGAAATGAAGACAAAGGCAAGCATGGTAAGTTTGATAACCTATGGAAAGGTCCTTAAAAGTTTACAACATTCAGGGGTAATAAGGAATTTTTGTTAGAAGATCTTGATGGGCAGGAAATTCTGGGAGGACCAATGAATGGTAGGTTCCTCAGACATTATGTCACTTGATAGGAAATTCGGGGAGACAGTGAATGATGAGTTCCTCAAATTATGTCAGGGTGATTTCTTGAGAAATCCTTTGTTGTGGAAACGATATTGTTTGAGTGGAGTGCTAGATAGTTTGGGGAGTGCTAGATAGTTTTCTTGATGTCGTGAATAACGTTTGTAGCATGTGTTTCCGCGGAAGGCGTTGAAGGCGTTGAAGACGTTCGACTAGAACTTGTGCGTGGAAGCCGCAATATCTCAGCTAAGTGATTTCCCAAATACTTCCTGATAATTTGATCTCTTATTGTCTGCAATACTCTCTGTGCAATGGATTCATCTTCTCGTACTATGGGTCGTTTTGGTTCTAAACACTTTGATGATTTAGAAAATGAAGAACAGTTACGCTCTGGTTTAGAGTCTCTTTGTGTTACTCCCGAAGCTCCTGCAAATTCCGCATGTTTGAATATAGAAGAAACCAATCCTTCTGAGGCATGGAAACTCCCTTCTATTTCTCCTTCTGAGGTTTATAAAGGCATTTCTCCTTTTCAATTTAAAGCTTTGAGTCAGATCAAAATCAAAGAAAATTCTATTCGCACCGAATTGAATTTAAATGCCATGATGATTGTTCCTTTGTTAGAACAGAAACATATTCAAGCTGCTCTAAAGTCTGGTTATAAGTATGTCCATCTGGGGATGGTGAGAGTAGGCCTGAATGCTCTCCACAGAAAAGGTCAAACGACATTTGTTTTCTCGGCCTTGCTTGATAATTGATGGACATCTTTCACCAAAGCCCTTATTGGTGGTATCGAGACTACTTTGTCTGATGGCCCTGTCCAATATGATGTTTTCCTAGATTTTTCTGTTGCCCTTGATGATCCAAACATTTTGAAATGTCTCACTTTGGGTGTTCAAACCCAAGGATATGAAGATTTTGACACCAAGTCCAAAAATTTGACTATTTTTTATATTACTTGTGTTTGATTTTATAACACAACTATTCCAGCTGTGTTGCATGCTCCTGAACAAGGGTCCGGTACTATCACACTAATCCAGTATGATTCTGCCTGCAACCCTGTTGCTCCATTATCAGTCTCCAAGAGATCACTTACTTTTCCAGATGAATGGGTAACTAATTGGAAACGTAATACCAGAAAGCCAATTTCAATTGCCCAGTCTATTATCTCTGAGTCTGATAACCAAGTTGTTACTAGATTTCCAAGAAGAAGAACAATTGAGCATGGTGAATCCTCTACCTCTTCTTTGGTTCCAACTCTTTCACAAACTTAGTCCACATCTTCAAAGGAACCTATGGTTTTAATCGATCCAGACATTTATGCTAAATTAAAGGCATGGTTTGCTGAGCCTCCTATGATTTCTCTGAATGCATCTGTACAATATGTAAATCCTCCAGTTTTAGCATCAGTCTGTGATCACCCTCATTGCTCAAAAACACATTTCCAATTCTCCTCAAATCCTCCTTAGCCTCATGGAAATTCATCTAACCAGTCCAGGAGAATAAATATGATTAAGTTTGTTCCTTCTTCAGATTCTTCAGAACAAACTTACAAACAAGTTACATTTTTTAATGTACATGAAGATCTCCTTGTACAGTCCATTTCACCGACTACCTCCCGTGGTCTAGGTTTTGTTGATCATTCAGCTATTCCTTCTTACAGACGAAATCCAATTGATAAAATTCCAAAGTCTGTTGAAATCCCTTCTGATTCAGAAATTATTTCATTTCTGAAAATATTCAAAGGCATAGGGCCTTATGATCCAGAAGATCCTTGGAAAAAGAAGATGTTCAACTGGGACATCTATACTCATGAAAAGGAACATTTGTATATACAAGAAGTGAAACTTCTGGATAAGAAGGATAGGAAAGAATTTAATTGTCAAAATGATTCTGAATGGAAAGCTTGGATGCAAGCTAATAACCAGTGGATATCATTCTATGAATGGTACTATCCTTCAATAAATCAAATTGAAGACTCTTTGATCAAATAGTTCCGAAATGAAGCCAAGAAAAAAAGGATCAAACTGTCTGATGAATATGTTGATTCTCGATTAGAACAACATCCTGTTATTATTCCATCTCCTTTACAGTTGCCAGTGTTTTCTCCTAAAATACAGTCTATGTTATCTAAGCCCAATCTGCCTAAATCTTTGATAGTAGTCAGAACTAAAGGGGAAAATTTGATTAGAGAAGTTTGCTTGCGGTTTAATGTAAATATGATAAGAACTGGAACACCTAGCAAGCATACATGGGAACTTCTGGATGGTTCTATGCTTGAAACAGATACAGAATTTCCTCCTTGGAGAAATTTTGTAATTAGACAACAAGATGGCAAGATGTACAAGATACTTCCATCTCATGTTGATGAATCATCATTATCTGTAAAGGAATCAATTTCTACAACCAACTGGACGAATTTGGCAATCTCCAGTTTGGAAAAATATTTGAAGAAAGAATTCTCTTCTCTTCATGAAGCTAACTCAGAAATAAAACTGATGATTGGCAGAGTCTTGCAAAAACAAGACTATAATACTACTTGTCTGAATGAGAGTATCAAGGTACTCACAGATAATGATCAGGCTATTGCCCAAAGTCTTGATAGACTTACCCTAAACACAGACAAGAAGATTCATGAAGCTGCAGTAGCTCACGGTAAGGAATTGGTCAAGGTAAACTCTAGCCTTGACATAATAAAGAAACAGGTTTATAACGTCTCCACAGGAATTGAGTCATTAAAGAAATGCCCTAGCACTGGTTCAGAGGCTTATAAATCCTCCACTTTGTTCTCAGATCCTAAGGTGTCGTTGCCCTACACTATCACATCTTCTGTTGAAAGTCTAATAAAGGCACCTAGTACTATCAGTTTTCCTCCAGCGGATGCTACTTACAACTATTCTACTTTTGCCAATCCCAGTTTCTTTGGTAAAGCACAAAAGGATATAGATACTCGTGCAGTCCGTCTATCTGAATTCCTTCAAGATTTTGATAAAACATCTGAGACACCAAAGGATGAACTAGAAACAAGTCTTCATAAGATTGATGCTCCAGAACTTGAAGAACTGGAGACATGTGTAAATAATTTTTCTGTTGAAGATAAAGCACAGTTTTGTATTGAAACATCAGTAGATCTAGATGCAACTCAAGTCCATGCTACTTCCTCTAGATCTAGATATGAAACTTCATGGAATCCTGCTCCTGACCATAGAGATGCTATGAAATCTGAATATCATAAAGATTGGTCTGCAAATTCTACTTATTCTTGGAACATAGACAACTGTACAGAAGCCGAAGTCATGTCTGTGTTACATTCCATGATAGTTTGTTATAGAACATATCTTGTTGATGATATTGGTCCCATTAATGCAACCAGAAGAATCATTGGTGGGTTTGAAGGCACCCTTGATTCCTGGTTAAAAGCAGAAACTTTGAAAGATCCTACTCTTGTCACACAATGGGAACAATCAGTCATTTTGAATGCTGATGGTAGTACTTATATGGATCCAGTAACTCATCTGCCTGTCAATAATATGATAGGTTGTCTTCTATATGGGATTCAATTAAATTTCATTGGATTCCCACAAATCACTAATGAAATCACTACCATCACTCTCTTGGCTATGAAGTTGCATAACATGCAACATTTTGATGAATATTTTAATGAGTTTCTACATCAGCTCCATTCTCTGACTCCAGATTTGATACTTGAGCCAAAA